>PVIJ01002052.1:0-173532 GCA_004024925.1 Scalopus aquaticus | reverse complement strand
TGGATCAAGAAGATGTGGTACATATACACAATGGAATACTATTCATCATGGAAAGAAGATAAACACATGCAATTTGCAGCGACATGGATGGAATTAGAGGGAATCATACTCAGTGAAATAAGCCAGAAAGAAAAAGAAAAATATCGAATGGTTTCACTTATAACAGGACTATAGGGAGGCCGGGTGGGAGAGAGACACTGAGTGGTGGTGGGTGGGGGAGGGGAGGATAAGGGCACAAAATGGAAGAGAGGAGAATACAGGGGACCATGGAGATGGATCACGGGTGAATTGGTGATGGGCTGCCCAAGGGGAATACAAAATGTAAAAGACATAAATAGCAATAAAAAAAGAAAAAAAATTAATAGCTAATGTTTACTAAATGTTTAGTTTTTGTAAGGTTTTACCTGTATTAGTTTCACTCTCTCAGCAGGTGAGGTTGCCAGGGAAAATAGAAGATAAAAGTAACATAGACAATAAAAGTTTGAGCCTAGTATAAAGCCTAGACAGAGTGACATCACAGCTTACTCACTCAGCCACTCTGCTGCACTCCTTTTCTGCAGAAGCTCTATAAAGAACTTAACTATAGGAATACCATGGATTTAAGCTCACCATTTGCTGCAGTAGGCATTTGATAAATGTTAACCAATAAGGCTACTCATTTTCAAAGTTGAGGAAGATTTCAAAAACGGAATAATTTGGATACAAAGAATTTGGAGATACTTTAAAGCTAGTTCAGTGAATTTGAACTTTATCTTGAGGGTATTGAGAAGTTACTGAAAAGTATCAAAAAGGTGTGATATTCAGGTTTACATATTAAATAGAGGTCTCTACTTGTAACTGGTCAGTGACTTGAAGTTGGCTACAAATCGAGGTATGGAAATGGGATGAACCAGACAAGAGGTGGTGGTGGCCTGAACTATTGTGGTGCAACAGGATTTGAAAAAGAAAAGTTTTGAAAAATATGTAGGAAATGCAAATTATAGACTTAACATTGCACTAAGTTGTGCCATATTAGTCAGGATATTTAACCCACCTGGATTTCAGTTTACTACTTGTGAAAAGAAGTCACAAGTAACTGCTAGCTTATTTATTTATTTTTCTATCTATTGCTGTATGATATACAGTAATAGAGAGAATGGGAGAAACATAAAGGGAGTGGGAGGGAAACTAGGTATGTAGGATTATAGACATAAGAATGGAATAAAAGAGATTTGGATACTTGGATTTGGAAGATTTGCGGATTTATAATAGTAAAAAAATCCCTTGTTTTTAGGCAAAACTCTAAATAAAGTGCTGTTTGACATACAGTTCATCCTCTAGTCTCCCACTTCACACTAAACTTCAACACACTAAACAGATTTTTATCTAGTCTTTTGAAAAAGATTTAAGCATCTTAGAACTGTCACCTAAATTTGAAAAGGAGACTGAGTGAGGTGTTTGGTAACTTTGTAAAAAGCATTAAGCTAGTTCCCAATACAACCATCTTTGCTTTTTAAAAAAAATTCCTGGATTTATGCAACTCCCATAAACACTGGCAGTCAGGGAAAACAGATACTTGTCATAAAGAGCAGTGGTGCGAGTCTGTGTGTCAAGCTGTACAGATAATTGTAGCGAAAGTAAAGTGACAAGGTCTGTTTTACTTTCCTGCTCTTTTGCAAATTGTGTTGCATCTGCTATGGACCCCCCAAAGTAGAGTGTATCAGTTTGGAAATTGCCGCTGAGAGTGGTATTGTGCACTGCCACAGCAGAGGTTTCCAGAGTCATTGTAGTGCTGAAGTGGCAGGGTCACTAGGGTTAGCACTTTTAGGTATTTGTCAGAATCCTCTGAATAGCTGATGTCAGTTATAATTACAGGAGGCATAAAAAGTCTGAATATTTCACTTGACAGAGGTTTAAGAGATGATGGTTGAGGGAGTGAAACTATTATACTTCTAGAACTCCATGGTGTGTACTATGTGTTGAATTAAAGAAGAAAGGTAGACAACAATTTTTAAAAAGATTTTCATTTGTTATCATTCTAAAAATTTTCCCGAAATAACCTATATTTTACTTTTAAATTATCAGTAAGTGAAAATGTAACAGCGAAGAGTAATGTAGTATTAATATTTACCTTAGTATGGGCATCATCCTCTCTCTCCTGCAGTACTGAAATAGTTCACTTACCTCCCATTTTGTCTTTCCGGAGTCTTTCTACACAGTGTGGCCAGAGATTTTTTTCTTACCTGAAAATCTGATGATATTCTCTGCTTTAATGTCTATTGTCTTACCTCTTTATAAATCTTCAGTAGGTTCACCCCTGGACTAATGCTGTCCAAGAAATTATTCCAAAACTTAGTTGCCTAAAGAAACAGAAATTATTAGCTTTTCCTCACCATCTTTGTGGCTCCACAATGCAGGAATGATTTGACAGGAGGCTTCTGGACAAGGGTCTCTCACTCAAGCTGCAGTTATAGGAAAGCTTTGGTTGTTGGGGATCTTTTGTGGTTCCATATATATTTCAGTAATGTTTATTCTATCTCTTTGATGAATACCATTGAAATTTTGATGGGGATTGCATTGAATCACATTGCTATGGATAAGATGACCATTTCCACAATGTTCATTATCACATCCTTGAACATGTAATATCTTTTCAACTCCTTGTATTTTCTTTTTTTTTTATTGCTAGAATTTTAGAGGGTAATCAGAGATTGGTTCTGCTAGTATTACCTAGTTTCTACACTTAATAAAATTGAGAATTTAGTGGAATTTGAGATTTGAAAGAGAAACTTTCTTTGACAGAATTCAGGATCTTATGATATTTGTCTTCCTTTTGCTTTGGCTAGAGAGAAAAACTCTTCTTTTCTCCTATAATAAGTGAGGGTGTCTCTAAGACAATCATTCTAAGAATTTGCTTAAGTCCTCTGGAATCAGAGGAATATAGAAACTGGTTTATGGTTTTCCAAAAAATAAAAGTGTCTTGAGGCAAGAGAATAGATAGCTGCTTTGCTTAATTGATGATAGAGTAAGGAGACACACCCTAGGCATGAATAGCATTTCTTTTAATGCTAAGGAAGGTGACTTATTTCTTGCAGATTGCGTGCAGATGCCATACAAGGGTGATAATGGATAAGCTTTGAAAATGACTTTGTACAAGATGACTTGCTGAAGTGTAGCGATGCCAAAAGCAAAAAGCTAGAAGCAGTTAACTAAGGGATGTTATAGGTTACCTGTGTAGGAGGAATCACATCCTTAGTAATAACAAATATTGGTTCCTGGTAAAAGGCTCTCTGAAGAAGTTAACGGGTACCCACATAAGGGAAAATAATACTGTTCTTTTCAACCACAATAGAGGGTGTCAATGACATATGATAACTGCATATCATTTAACTTTTCTCTGCTTCGCACCACTTCTCTATCCCACCTGAGTAGTCCGAAGTGTGGCGGAAAAATTCACTGTAGGGAAAGACAGAAGCCAACAGCTTCTTGTCCATTTCAAGTCAAACTGGAAGAGATATTTAAAATGCATGCCATATCATATATTAGACTAGAATAGACATGGCATTTTTAATACCATAAAGTAATGAAAAGTCATGAAATTTGATTGAAATTTCATCCATTACAGAATAAGAAATTATTTAAAGAGCAAAGTGTGAAAAAGTATAAAGAGGTGTTCTTCTTGCACCTTTTCCCTCTTAGTTCATTCTAGTAACCAATCACAAAGCGCATTCAATGACAGCAAAATATCACAAATTGTATAATATGAGAAATAATGGAATATTATAGGTGAATGGAGAAAGAGTTTTGCCTCTAGCTGCCTGTGTGACTCTTAACAACTACTCTATGATGTTAGATGTGATGAGAGAGTGATCTTGAATCTGTGGTAAATCTCACATAGAATACTGACTATAGAGGTGAGGTGTTTATAGGAGGTGGTTGTAAAGACAGAAAACCATGGTTTGCTGGGCTGAAAAAGACTATAGAAAAATCTATTGTTTGTGCCTCAAACTGCACAGTAGAATTTCTCAGGGTGCTCAATTTCCCCTAGTAATGTCTACTGAGAACTCACAAAAGCATCCCATATGGGAAAGTAAACTTTAAAATTCTGTTAGGTTCAGAAATTGGCAAGTTATCTTATAATAATTCCTGAGAAGTAAGAACTTTCGTACTCTTATTACCTTTCCTTTCTCCCTTCTCTTTGACCCTAGAAGAGAGAGCATAGCATCAGCTAACAAGGAGATCTTACAGTTGAACAAAATTGGAAACCTAATTTAATTATATGGGGTAGAACATTTATAATTACTAAATTAAAAATTTATCTTTGACTTGAAAATTACCCAAATTTTCCCACTACCCAATAATAGAACTAACACATTAGCCCCTATTATGTGCCAAAGTATGGTTTTAAGAGCTTTTACCTCTAGTAACTCTCTTAACCCTTGCAACAACTCTAGGATGTTGCAATTGATCATATCTTTCATTTTATAGACAGAAAACTGAGGCACAGTTAAATACCTTACCCAAGATTATATCACGTAAGTGTCACTGTCACTGTTGTTTAAACCCAGCAGCCTGGTTCCAGGATATATGATCCCAACTACTAGTTTCTATTCTAAAAGTAAAGATACAGGTCATCAAGTTCTAGATATAGGGATCCACCCTATGGATGTGATGATGGGGAAGGAAACAATAGCAAAGTTGTCTCTGAAGCTATAATTCCCTGTACAGTGTCCTGATTGCTTACCTGTCCTTCAACTGCTAGAAACAAAGAGTTTAAAATTGATTTTTTTTCCTATTATGGGCTATGCTTTCTGGTGTTATCACTTTGACTTTCTGTGAAGGTTGGTTTGGAAAAGTATGGGAATGGAAGAAAATAGGCTAGAAAGACTACTGTGAGCTGATGGCAGACTCAACTAGGTAATGGAGGTGAGATGGAAAGAAGTGAAATTTTATGTATATGACATTTCAGATAAGGACTAAAGATTGATGTGGAGGTGAAAATTACATGTCATTAATTTTGTATATGTGAATATGAGATAAAAAATCATAAAGTTAAAGTAAGGATTAAATTAGATAATCTGGGCCTCCCTGGTGATGCAAGGAGTTAAGTCTCAGCACTATGAAGCTATCAGCAGCCACTGCAGCGTGAGTTTGATCCCTGGCTAGGTTGCTGGCCCACCTGGTGCAGCAGGCCTCTCCTGTCTCATCTGCTGCTCCCCTCAGCAGTGTATTTCAGTTGATCCTTCTGTTCTGCTCCCCACTCTGTCTCTTGTGAATACTCTCAACCCCTCTCACCTATGGCCTACACCCCAGCTCTTGTATGTATAAATAAATAAATCTCAAAAAATTAGATAATGCATGAAAAATACTTTCCCCATCTACTACGAATGTACAAGGACATTTGTGAAAACTTGGTTCTGGCAGCCTTTGTGTGTCCTGAGGAAGGAGATGTAAACCTTCCAAACCTTTTATGCCTTAAGTATGAAGCATGGTACCTTCCTCTTGTAGAGGGCCTAACATGAACGCATTCTCGTTAAAGAGATTAGTACAGTTTCTGGCACATATGAGCTCCCAGAGCTACTCATCTTTTGCTAGATCATTTTATTTTAATCTACCTGACGTTACTGGTATGACTCCTTGAAGTAGTTTTTACATATCACTAAATGTACATGGTTGCTCTCAGAAGAAGCTGATATTTCATGAATGTAGTTCATTTTTTCTATATAAACAGAGAAAGTCATTTAGACTGTTAACTAATGATAAGACTATTCTGTTTTGTCATGATGCAAGTGCAGAGGGTACTGGAATGTGTGTCATCCACTCTACATTTGTAATGGATAAGACAAAAGGAAAGTGTGAAAATGATTGCAAGCCAACTGCAAAGTACAATATTGTATCAAGTAGGAAGTGATAAAGCCATACTAGGGTTTCACCTTTCCCTCATCTATCTATTTAAGACCTCTGACTAAGTTGTCACATTCTGGGACATTTTTGACATTTTATTTTCTGTGTTCCACACATGTTGTCTACCTTAGTTCTCTTTCCTCATACCTAAACATACAGTGATTATGCTGAAGTCAAATCAACTCTTTTGATTTTATTTCATTTTGATCTCAGATGCATTACATTTGAGATAAATCATTATTGTTAGCAACTTCGATTATATAAACTTATATACATATAATATAAACATATATAAACTATACTATATATAAACTATATGAAGTTTTTATTTTATACAAATGTTAATATAAATGTTATATAAATGTTTGTTAAAATGTAACAAAATAATTTGTTGCAAAAACTTTTCTGTACATATCAAAATGGTGACAAAGATAAAGTGACTTACTAGGCTGATATATAACTCCATCATCTCATGGCTTGAAATGTTACTTAGTTGATGGAGGAGGTAATTTGGGGGTGTCAATAATATACAGGAGTACAGGCTATAAACAAATTCAACAGTTCTATACCAAACAGTGCTTAGATCTAGATCTAGATACAAATTTAAAGTCTGATTTCAAGGGAAAATCATGAGGGAGGAAGAACATAACAAAGATGTTTTTTTGAGGACCTCCCTGGCGGTGCAGCGGTTAAGCGCTGCACTGTGGAGCTGTCGGCAGTGGTGACAAGAGTTAGACGCCTGGCGGGGGAGATTCCCACAATGCATGGCAGACCTCTCCTGCCTCACCAGCTGCTCGCCACAGCAGTGTGTTTCCGCAGATCTGCCTGTTCTGCTCCCCACTCTGTCTCTGGTGAACCCTCTCACCGCCCCACACCTCTGGTCTGTACCCCAGCTTGTATACATAAATATATAATTCTTTAAAAAAAAAAGATATTTTCTTGAACCAAGGTGGGTACCCTGGCGGTAGGTGTGGTGTGGTGTGGACCTGAAGGGTGTGACCATATACGTCTGAATCATAGACACTGCTGTAAACCAATGTTGCCTCAATTAAAAAAAAAAAATCAAACAGGAATCTTCCCAAGCCAATAATCTGATATCTTAAATTGCTATTCTTTTGGCATAACTTATAATCATTTACCAGCATTCTTCTGAGTGTAAATCAGTTTATCTTTTGGTGGTAATTTTTGTGAGGTTAATTTAACTTCCTTCTTTAATCTACCATTCCTAATTACATTCAAAATTAACTCTATACCAGTTAAATCACAGTTTGCTACACTTTATAGATCTTGGAATTGTCTTGTCACTACTTTGTCATCAAGTATAAGTCTAAAAATTCTGTTTACAATCTGTAGAGCTGCAGTGGTAAACACAGCCAGAATTAAAATGCATTGACAAGTGAAAATCAGTTCTTTGATCTCAGTGGGAAAAAGAGAAATGCAGTCATACACCCCTGAATTCCACAGCTTTCACATCTTAAGCCTTTGAAGTTTTTCTTTCCTTTGCTGTAAGTACTTTGCTTCATAGTTTGTGCTTTATTTTTCATCTTGGAAGAGTGAGTTGATACACTTAGAAGACAGAGGTACTATTTAATGTAGATAGAGTCATGAAGCGAGATAATTGTTTAATCATTTCTATAAGACCAGACACAAGGCCACGGACAACTCAGTTCTGTGGACCCCCTACCTACACCCAGTGTGTGTGTGTGTGTGTGTGTGTGTGTGTGTGTGTGTGTGTGTGGCGACCACCTGACAATCTACTTGAAAAGCATATTCTATCTCATGTCTGGAGACCTTAAATTCTGTTTTTCTAACAGGCTTGCAGGCTATGCCCTGGGGATGACACTTTGAAGAATAGGATTATAGGATAAAGAGAAGGTTAGGAATGTCCTAAATATCTACTTTCACTATAGTAGACTTATTTGCAGCCATCATCTGCTTTAATCTCATCATAGATGACATTATATCTAAAATGTGGGAAATTTTTAAAAAAATGCAACACAGGTATAACAATGCAGAATAACACACTCATCTCAGCTCATTAAGCCAGGCGTGCTTTGTGAAATTTCCTAGCCTCTGAGAGTCTTGTTTTCCGTTTTGTTATCGCCTTCACAGAGATGTTAGAAGGGTTTGAGATGTAGTTGAAGCATCGAGCCTTGTAACTGACCCATGTGTCCTTAAAAAATTGTTATCACTATAATATGTCTAATTTTAGCAATATATTTTGCCAAGCAACAAAGAAAAAAACTTAGGGGTTTATATGTCATATTTAGTGTTGGCCATCAGAGATAATATAAGTTGAATTGTAGATATAATGCACAAATATGTACTTTCACTATTTGATTGTTTAAGATACTTAATCATAGCATTATCCCTTTTGAAATAATAAGTTTTGGTAATAACCATTCATTGTAAGTTATGAATGTACTGACTTGCTTATGGTTGTCATTAGTCAGCACTGAGGTGTACTGTGTGTGTATTTTTTTTCTTAGCACAGAAAAGTACAAGTCAAATAGTGAACCCTAGTATGCCAATCATTTAGCAATTTCAAGATTGCTAATTAGTATCATGCTGAAGTGAAAGATTATTAAGGCATAATGCATTCGTTTATGTTAATGACTCCTTATTTTATCTTATACAAGAATCACAAATTTCCCCTCGAAGCAAAAAGAATAAAAAAAAAAACAACTGGAAGCTTTTAAGGAAATGTTTATGCATTTAAATACATGATTAACCTATAGTCATATCATAATCCTTCATTTTAAGGGAAATGATTTAATAAAATGGAAAATACATTTTATAAAAGGTAAGCATTTTCTTCATAATGTAACTGACATTTTAGTAACTGAAATGGGAATTACCATAGAAGTGTAGGAAATGTTCTCTGCCCTCAAGGAGAAAGAAAAATCACACACAAATAATTAGAGACTAATTATAGTTTAAATTCTGTGAGAATAGCTATATACAAGTAAGAATTCAAAATGGGAGAAATAGGAGCAATTATGTGATGATGAGACTTAGGTCAGGTTTGAAGGATACGGTACAGGTGGATGGATAATTAAAAAAAGCAACACTTCAAAAATAGCATCTCATTTTCTTTTTTGTGAGAGCAAATAGTAGGTGCTAGTTTGAGCAACTAACTACATTTCTTCAACCACATTTTCACATTCGTGAAATAAAATACTTTATAAAAGATGTCTTCTTAATTTACAATTCTTCAGTTCTAAATTCCAGACCTAGCTATCCGGGCAGGAGAAGGGCCATGTACAGACTGTATATGTTGGAGCTGGTGGGAAATAGGATTATGTAGAGTTTTGGCCAGACCTCTCCATCCTTTTGCATTGATTGATAAGGTCACTCCCTGCCACTGAGGATGACAATCAGAAGAGGGCAGCTCAAATGAAATCAGGGTAAAGTTGTAAAGTTGTAGTTTTGGATGAGGGATCCAATGGATATCAAAAGACAGAATGAAGTAAGACATGGCGCTAATGGAAGGACTGTGTCAGTAACGTGGAGACTAACTCTGGGTTGTCAGATCAAAATCCTGTGCTGTGACCATTCATGTAGTTAAGCTGGGCTTTGTGTGGAAATGTCAGAGCTGTAGGGGAAAACTTAGATATCCACAGTTTAATTCAAGGAAATGAGCACAGTAAGGTCCACTGCTGGTGAGATAAGGGCATGTAAACTGAAGGCATTTTGTAACATTTCTGTCACACTCTTCTATCCATATCTCATTTGCTACTGAAATTTGAGGGAAATAGGGATTTTATTAATGTGCCCTAAGCTATCATAGTAGATCAGATTGTTAAGCAAGATGCAAGAAATTAGACAACTTATGTAGTATTAAATTTTAGAAATAGTTTTAAGGATAAAAGCGTTAAAGATCATAAACAAGAATGGGAGAGATCTAGGATATTGTATGTGGTTCCTCAGACCTTTCTTTGCTGTATCAGGCATAAATCGCAGCCCAGAGTAATTGATTAAGTTTCTATGAAGGTAAGTCTCCTCATCTAGCAGGAATTTTAGGTCATGATTCAGCTATGCTTTATAAACAGACTCTTATGGGGATTATGTAATGTTTTCCAGGGAGCTATGCTTCAAAAATCCACAATTCTAGATTTGTCTACCATAAAGAAATTAAACAGTGATGACTTTTTTTTAAAGATTTATTTATTTATGCATACAAGCTGGGGTACAGGCCAGAGGTATGGGGCGGCGAGAGGGTTCACCAGAGACAGAGTGGGGGGCAGAACAGGCCGATTGATGGCAATACACTGCTGAGGGGAGCAGCGGGAGAGGCAGGAGAGGTCTGCTGCACCATTCCCCTGACCTGGTGTCTAACTCTTGTCGCTGCTGCTGCCGACAGCTCCACAGCGCAGCACCTAACTGCTGCGCCACCAGGGAGGCCCTCAATAGGGACTTCTTGCTAAGAGCAGTCTATAGGTAAGAACAAACTTTCCAATAAATATCATCAGTTTATTTACCAGGAAGTGCTTTATCCACATACAAGAAGGATCCCCAGGTCACTTTCTTTCCCCATAGGTGTGACTGTCTCTTGGTAATCGGGGAGAGAGAGAGAGAGAGAGAAAGAGAGAGAGAGAGAATGTGTGCATACGTGAGACAATAAGTCACTGTGTTAACTCCTCCATCCCCACTGAGTTTTCAGACTGCGGGAGAGAGAATATAAAAATTGGGGGTAGACTTAGCACAGCTTCTGGCATTAAGCACAATAATTATTGTTACTTATTGTGAGTAGAAATCATATAAGAAAATTACTATCTTGGAGGAAAGGGCTTAACCAGACATAAAAGGGTTTAAGGATGAGGAAATGGAGACAGATTTAGCAATCAGAAGGCATGAAAGAGTGAGTCTGAGTGTCATATCAACAGTGGCAATATAGAGGAAGGAATGAACAATATTTTAAAGAAATTTTGCAGTGTAGGTCAAGTCATGAAAACAAGATAAATTGAGGGCCTCCTTGGTGGCGCAAGGAGTTAAGTCTCAGCACTGTGAAGCTATTGGCAGCCACTGTAGCGTGAGTTTGATCCCCGGCCAGGGTGCTGACCCACATGGCCAAGCAGACCTCTCCTGCCTCATCCACTTGCTTCTTTCAGCAGCGTATTTCAGTAGAAACACCTGTTCTGCTCCCTACTCTGTGGTAAATCCTCTCACCCTCCCACACCTCTGGCCTACACCCCTGCTCTTGTATGCATAAATAAATCTTAAGAAAAAAAAAGATAAATTGAATTATATGCGTGAGTAGCTATTCCCATCATCCAAAAAGAAGAAATGCAAATGTATTTGGAAAAAGGAGGGTTATGGAATGTGAAAATTGTAGAATTAGAGAAATATAATCAATCAGTTAACAAATACACATTGAACATATTGCTCTGTTATTTCTAAGCATAGGGGATATAAATGTGAACCAAACAGTGATGAAAACAAACATTCCTGCACTTCATTATGCAATTCCTATATACCCTCTCTGATATGATCTCTTTCCACTCTCAGTCTCTGACCTCAATGACGCAACCATATTCTGAGTTTCATCATCTTAGAATATGCTTCTATATGATTTCTCACCAAGCAATCATGTCAGGAGATATCTCTTTTGAACACTATTTTCCCCCACCCCTGTAGCATATGCACTGAGTGCTCTGCTTATATCTCTTTAGCACATTACTCTGTCATATATGTCACCTGACTTCCAGCAGTCAACACAATGTACAAAGTCAATCCTGAGGTGGCTTTTCACTGGTGAAATTCATTTTGCACATCTGCGTGTCAGGCAAGTCTTTTAGGAACAGCCCTCAACCAATTACTAGCAGTAATCACTGTCGAAGTACTCCACTTCCCCCAGCCCTAAAGATGGAGATCTCTAAGGGGTGTGTCCTACAATGCAGAAATTCTCCAGCAGGATTAAGATACAGCCCCCATAATGGTAGCTAGATGAATAAGTAACCTTTCTTGTCTTATTTAGAGTCAAGGTAGGGGAGAATAACTGAGTATATTTCTATTCAAAATACCACTTACTGATTGTGTTTCACTACAGGAGCCCAGTTAGAGATTATTAATTGCCTCTCTTTGCTTTGGAAAACAGCTAAGAATTTTAGCTGCTGAGAGCCATTGCAATCAGTCCTATCGGGCAATATGAAAATAAGCTGGGAATCTGCCATTTTCTATCAAAAAATGAGTTCCTGCAGGTATCACATTGCTCTCATCACTAATTGGCTTTTGGCATTCACTTGGAAGCTGCAGGAGCTCCACTAGCAGAAGTCATGTAGCCATGACATGACACTACTTATGTCAAGATGAGTCGTGAAACTACTTGGTTTCACTAGTGTGATCACTCTCATAATCGGTTGTTTTGAAATATCCAATGCTGCTGAGGAAGCTGATGAATCTGACCGAGGTAGAGCTCTTTATAGGGAAATTAGGATTCTGAATGTCAGAGGCAAATGTCAGATTGCTTTGTTCTAATTCACTCCTTTCAATTTGAGGATCCTCAAAAGATAGTTAAGGATATATACATGCATTAGACACACTGCTCTGCAGATTTAATTGGGCACATATCATAAAGGTAGAATTTTATCTTTGGAAAAGTTTATGGGCATTTCCATGCATTCAATCTTGGTATCAGTCGTAGTTTTTATGGTTGTTTTGATGTAAATCTAACATTATCAAATCACTATCTTAAACTTCCCAGGACATAATGAACACACACTGAAATTTAAAGTGAATTTGCTTTCCAGGCATGCCTAGAGAGAATAAGTCATTAGACTTCATATTATGTAGAAATGTCAATTTTCTAGCCATTCATTCACCAATTCATTCATTCAATCAATCATTTATGCTAGGCACTAGAAATTGAGCAGTGACTGAATTAGACAATACAAAAGCTCCTGCCTTCATGAATATTAATTTTAGAGGAGAAACCAACAGCTGAAAAAATTACAAAGAATCATTTAGATAGTAGCAAATGCTATGGAGAAAATGTGTTAATCACGTGAAGGTGATAGGAAATGATGCAGTGGGGTTTGAATAGCAATTGTAGGTAAGGTGGTCAGGGAGAATCTCACTAAGATAATTGAGTAAAAACAGCAAAGAGGTGAAAGAATGAACTATATAGGTTTCTGTGTAAGAATCTCTCAAGCAGAGGGAACAACTGATGCAAAGTTATTCATGTAGAAATGGCAATTAAGCCAGTGCCACATGGAGAGGAATGAGTAGAGAAGGAGCTACTTTACTTTTTACTTAAGAAAAAAAAGAGATAAGGTAGCAGAGGTGAGGAGATAAGGAGATAAGGAGATAAGGTAGCAGAGGTGAGGAGATAAGGTGATAAGGTAGCAGAGGTGAGGAGCTGGCCATTCAGGCCATTCTGAGAGTCATTCTGAGGACTTTGGTTCTAAATCTGAGTGATGAGGGAAACCACTGGAGGATTCTGAGCGAAGAAATGAGGTGAATTGACATGTTCTAGTGGCATCCATCTGGATATTAAGAATAGAAAGAGTATATTTGCCACATTGGGCAATTGACTGTAAAAAATAGTAACTTTCCAATCTTAGTGTCTTAACATCTAGCAGTTTGGATTTTATTTTTCTTATTCACATAACTGAAATCAATGTGCATTTGGCAGAGAAAATGTCTGCTCCAAGCAGTCAGTGAAGGACCAGGCTCATGTATCTTGTTGCTCCCTCAGAGCCCTAGCTCCAAAATGTCTGCGACCTTTTACCTCTCTGGAAGTCTGGGGAAGAGAAGAGAGCCCCTGTGAAGCGTACGTATGATGTCCATTTTTAATTCCCTGGCCAGAACTCCATCATTAGGAAATGTCTGAAGCTGTGTTTAGGAGGAAAAGGAAGTGAGTTTAGCAGAACAAATTACAGTCTCTGCCACTAGAAACAAGTGCAGAAATAGGGACATTAGTTTCTTTCTAAGAGATGATGGCAGCCTGGACTCTAGGGGATATAGTAAAGATGAAACGTTGAAGAAATTTCCAAACTGTTTTTTTTCTCTTTGCTGGGAGATATAGAATAGCAATATGAATAGATGTTATATGAAAATTATTTCAGAGATAAATTATGACCAAGAAATTCTGGATTTCTTTACAGACTTCTTGCTACTTTTAAACAGATTTTAAACTACCTTTAAACGGCTACTTTTAAAAGGATTTTTGTTTTTATTGCTTAAAATAAATGTCATATGTAGCTGTTTAAAACTTCTTCAGCAATTATTTTTAATAGAAAATATCATATAGCTATTATCCATAGAGTATTCCTTGGGAAGAGAAATAGTTGGTTAGAAAGATGCTTTGGTTTTTAACAGACTTTGAGTGATGTTTTATCCTATTTGAAACTTACTTCCCTTTGAATCTAAATAAATATACTAGCATTTAGAGTGCTTTTCTTACAGGGTTACAGGTCAAATATAATGTACCTATAAACACTGTGAGCCTAAGTGAGCATTATTAATAGACTTGCTGGAGCTAAGAAAGAGAAGAACACACAGGGATGCAGAGATTTTATAGGGAGGGGTTCTGGTTGCCTGAGCTCAAGTGGTCTTACAAGAGAACATCATCATGAGGATAGCCCAGTGATTTTCTGCCTTATCCCTGGAATTGGTCAAACTAGACTTGCAAAGCCAAATTCTACTTGTTAACACAATACAGTTGTGTCTAAACAGGACTCTCAATTTATTAATTTAAAATCTTCTGGGACTACTATGTTCATGTCTCTCATCTTTGACACCCTCTTTCCAGTGTAGGTATATTTGGGAATGCCAAGTGAAGATTTAGATATTCCTTTAGTGAACACAAAGAATCAGAGAGGAAAAAGTTAAATTTGATGGAGATATTCTCTTTAGGCATGCATGAGAACTGATCCTACCAGCCCTCCACTCTGCCATGAGCACATCCCCTGCATTGGGTGTGTAGATCACATCTATTGTTTGATTGAGAAGATTTGTCTTCTTTAAGTGACACAAATTGAGCATCTTTTCCAGTTCAGACCATTTTGCTACAAATTGAACAGGAAACCAATTACCTGATTTAAGTTTAGTAAGTCATGGTCTCTTTCTACTTGTGATTTCCTGTGATTACACTGGCTCACCTAGGAATGTCCCAAGACTCTTTTATTCAGAGTTGATTAATCTCATCCATTATGTGAGGGTTAGTAATTTAGCCATCAGAGATATCTTCTTTCTGACATGAAAGACCTGGGGTGAATCTCACGTACTGTAACTCCGATGAGAGAAAGACTTAGCTAAGGAGGAAATGGTAATGCCTATGGTTGATACTAAATTTTATGAAGCATATTCTAAGTATTTTAGAGTGAGTAAGGGGGAAGTTATGAATCAAAATGCAAAGATTATGCAATGAGTAGTGTGCTGTAAGTGCAACTGCCTGCTCTCTGGGGGTAGAAGGCCAGCGAGTGGAACTACTTAGCCATTTTCATTGCACGACTTCCACTTTATTTTCCCGTTAACTTTTGAAAGATAATTTTGGTGAATATAGAAACCTAGACTAGTGATTTTTTTTCTTTCCAAATTTTTTATATTTCACTCTATTTTCTTTTGCTTGCATGGTTAATCACAACAAATCAGGTGTAATTTTTATCATTGTTCCTTTGTAGAGAAGTCATTTTTCCCCCTCTGGGCTTTTTTCAAGCTTTTCTCTTTGTCTTTGATTATCTTCAGTTTAAATATATTTTCTTTTTGTTCAGTGAGCTTCCTAGATATTTGGATAGGGGTCATTAATTTTGGGAAATTCTAAGCCATTATCACTTTAGAAGTTTATTGCTCTGTACTTTCTTTCTCTGTTCTTTTTTTCTCCTCCTTCTGGACCCATGGTAGGGATACATTTTTGACCCCCTTATTGGGAGGGCTATAAGATAAATTTTGAGGAGTGAATTTTTTTTGAATATATATTTTTATTGTTGTTTATATCTTTTACATTTTGTATTCCCCTTGGGTAACCCACTACAATTCACCTGTGATCCATCTCCGTGGTCCCTTGTGTCCTTTTCTACTCCATTTTGTGCCCTTATCTTCCCCCACCTCCCCACCCACCCGCTGAGTGTCTCTCTCCTAATTGGTTTCCCTATAGTCCTGCTATAAGTGAAACCATTCGACATTTTTCTCTTTCTTTTTGACTTGTTTTGCTGAGTATGATCCCCTCTAATTCCATCCATGTCGCTGCAAATTGCATGTGTTTATCTTCTTTGAAAGCTGAATAGTATTCCATTGTGTATATGTACCACATCTTATGGATCCAATCATCTATTTTTGGACATCTGGGTTGCTTCCATACCTTTGCTATTGTGAACAGTGCCGCAATAACATGCAGGTGCATGTATCCTTTTGGATTAGTGTTTTTGTGTCCTTTGGGTAGATTCCCAAAAGTGGTATTGCTGGGTCATATGGAAGCTTCATTTTCAGCAGTTTGAGGAATCGCCATACAGCTTTCCATAGTGGTTGGAACAGTTTGAATTCCTATCAGCAGTGTAGGAGAGTTCCTTTTTCTCCACATCCTTTCCAGCATTTGTTGTTGCCTGTAATTTTAATGTGTGCCATCCTCACAGGTGTGAGGTGGTATCTCACTGTGGTTTTGATTTGCATTTCCTTGATTATAAGTGATGTTGAACATTTTTTCATGTGCCTGTTGGCCATTTGCTTTTCTTCTTTGGAGAAGTGCCTTTTTAGCTCTTCTGCCCATTTTTTGACTGGATTATTGGCTTTGTTTTTGTTGAGTTGTGTGAGCTCCTTGTAGATTTTTGTTATCAGTTCTTTATTGGTTGTATTGCGTGTGGAAGAACTTTTCCCAGTTGGTAGGGTGTCTGTTTGTTTTGGTTAATGTCTCTTTTGCTGTACAGAAGCTTTTTATTTTGATGTAATCCCATCTGTTTATCTTGTCCTTCCCTTCCTTCGCTTTGGGGGATGTGTCTAAGGATTTTGCTGAGATGTATGTCCTGTAGAGTTTTGCCTATATTTTCTTCTATAAATTTTATGGTTTCAGGTCTTACGTCCAGGTCTTTTATCCATTTTGAGTTGACTTTTGTGCAGGGTGTGAGGTAATGGTCTAGCTTCATTTTTTTACACGTAGCTGTCCAGTTTTCCCAGCACTGTTTATTGAATAGACTGTTCTTGTTCCACTGCATTTTCTTTGCTCCTTTGTCAAAGATTAGTTGTTCTTAGATATGCAGCTTTAATTTTGGGTATTCTATTTGGTTCCATTGGTCTTTTTGTCTGTTTTTGTTCCAGTACCATGCTGTTTTAATTATTACGGCTTTGTTGTATAGTTTGAAATCAGGGAGTGAAATTCCTTCGTTTTCTTTCTTTTTAGTCAGGAGGGCTTTAGCTATGCAAGGATTTTTGTGGTTCCATATGAATTTCATCAGTATTCAATCTATTTCTTTGAAGAACATCATTGAGATTTTTATTGGAATAGCATTGATCTGTAAATTGCTTTTGGTAGGATTGCCATTTTGATAATGTTAATCCTTCCAATCCATGAGCAGGAGATGTCTTTCCATTTTCTTGTGTTGTCTTCTATTTCTTTCAACAGTGTTTTATAGTTTTCTTTGTATAAGTCCTTTATGTCTTTTGTTAGATTTACTCCCAGATACTTGATTTTTTTGGTTTCTATTTTGAAGGGGATGGATCTCTTAATTTCTTCTTCAGATTGGGTGTTTGCATATAGGAAGGCTACTGATTTTTGTGCGTTGATTTTGTATCCTGCTACTTTATTGAACCGGTCTATAATTTTGAGTAGTTTTTCTATGGAGTTTTTAGGGTTTTGTATATATATTATCATATCGTCTGCAAATAGAGACAGTTTAATTTCTTCCCTTCCTATTTGGATCCCTTGTATGTCTTTCTCTTATTGCTCTGGCTAGGATTTCCAGTATTATATTGAAAAGCAGTGGTGAGAGTGGACATCCTTGCCTTGTTCCTTATCTTAGTAAAAAGGTCTTCAGCTTCTCACTGTTGAGGATGATATTGGTTGTTGGTTTGTTGACCAGTGAATTTTTAACAAAAGTATCATGTGCGATTTCTAATAATTTTTACTGGCAGTGTTTTGAATATATACCCTTTGCTTTGCTGATTAGTCCCTGTAGCAGTTTATGCCATGTGATTAATGAACTATTCTGAGTTCAAATTATTCATTTTTTTTCCTGTGTAATCTCAGTGGGGAAGGTGGTTTGGCTAATTTGCTTGCCCCCCTCCCTGTGGCTTATTCTGTGATGAGTTAATTTTATAGTTACTTACTTTATAAAGTAGGATTCAGAGTTTTTATACATTTTAAAATTAAAATGGGTCTTCTGTGGAGTTATATTTCATTTGCACAATAAATGTTGGTTAGATAGATTAACAAATGCAAATCTGTTGCACTGATTTTTCTATTATTTTTTATCTAAGTACCTTTATTTTTAAATTTTATATATTTCCACAAATTCATCAGGAAGCCTTTATAAGCAAATGTCTTATGATATATCTATAAGAATATACTTATCTGTTAAGGGAGCAAGTTCTTCATAGTTTTTTTTTAATACCATGTTACAGTATGTATTCTTTTGTTACATTTCATATTCCTTAAGATATCAAAAGTAATAGGAGTTTACATTAATAATTTCAATTTCAAATGAATTTGGAAGATCTTGCCTTTTAGTACAACATTACTATGAATTTTTCAGAAAGAGAAGATTTATTTTATCCTTATTAATAATCAAAGTTATATAATGTGAATTTATTTTGAGTAGAAAAATCAGGATCATATTTACCCCAAAATTGAATCTGCTGTCAACATTGCCTGTAATATTTTGTTAAATCAGAGTTATAGCTGAGATGTAATTTATAATTTAAATTTATTTTTAATAATTTTCCTGAGTAAGAGAAGTGGGAAAGTAGCCAATATGATCTTTTTTGGGGTTTAAACAATAAATTGCACATATATGCAATCTTCTTCAACACTGAGTAACATCAGTCTTCCAATTTTATTCTTCAACATTTATCACACGTTAATATTTTTCTAGTTACTAAAAGTAGTGTCTGGGATAACTTCCTGGCATTCATAGACTTTCAGGCATAAGTCCATGCTTACTTGTAAAGCCACCTTGTCCATTTTAAAATTTTATAGTCCTTTCTGGGAATTTCGTTTTGTATGATATCATTTAACTCTTCCCTACTTGAATATTAAACATAAATTTGCCTATTTTTTTCCTCCTTATGGTTTCACTTTCTTAATCTCTATTTTAAAATTAACTAGGAGCTAATTTTTTATGAAATAACATTTTCTTTTCCAGAGCTAATAAGATGTTTATGCAAGTTATTAAATACAAATATTATGTCCCTCTTTTGGAACACTACCTATTATCATAAATAAATTGGCTTATTCATAGGCTGTCCATCTTTATATTATATAACAATTTCCCACCTATTATTTAAATATTCTTCTAATTTTGCACATTTAAGTTATACATACATTAATATTTTCAGATAAATATTATTTTCGTAATTATTACGTCTACAAGTAATTTTAATTTCCACCTATATTCTTTATTTAATTATGTGTATGATTTTAGCACATGGTGATTTGTTCATATTCTATAATCATAAGAAGATCTTATAGTACCTTTTAAAGGAGATATTTATTTGGTCAAGAGGAAAAATTTGTTGACCTAAAACATCATGAGTGGAATATTAAGAGAAGTTATTTGAAGTGGTAAACTGAGCAGATTTATCTACCTTAAATTTGAAAGTAAGGTTTTATTGTGCATTTTCTCTGTTTTATTATTCACTTATGTAAAGCCAGTAGGTTTGATTTCTTTATGTGTCAATTTCTCATACAACTGCTTGGTGTTCTTGGTGTTCTAACATCAGGGTTATAGACCTTGCCTGGTTCAAATGTAATAATCAACATTTAATTGACTCAGTTGTCCATAATATATACTGTTTTGAACTGTGTACATTGGATCTGGAAAAATAAATCTGTTGAAATTCTGAGCCCTGGTAATTTCCCCCATACACTTGGATACATTACTTGAAACAAAATGTATATTTTTCATTACAGTCTATCCATTAAGTCGTTAAACTCATTTGAAATATTGCATTGTTTATGTAAACACCATACATATAAATCCATTTGATGTTGATGTTTTCTGCAATTATTATGAATAGGATTATATGAAAGCTATTGGATTAAATTTCATATAAGGGAGTCTTTATCTATAGCATTGGCTCAGCTTATTTGACGTTTAAATTCTTATCAAAGTAAAATAGATTTTATCTTTTAAAAGTATACAATGTTTGAGATGGCTAAACTTTGAACTTGGCTTTCTATATAAAACTCAGCTTTATATTGCTGCTAATGTTTGAGATCACAGATTATGGTCAGAAACTTAAGTTTTTAAAATTTGTAATTATTTTAGAAAATTTTAAATTTATTAAATCAATTTTTATTATTTATTTTTTCAGCACCCATAATAAAGTTATAACATGGCCCATGCATATCAGGTTACAAAATATAGACAGAGAGGGTCTAGGTGTTTTACTCAAAAATATTTCATGAAAATGCTTTTAAAAAGAGAGACCATATCCTGAAATGAAAAAAAAAATGTTTTTGGTGCATGATTCAAAAGCGCTTTTATTCACATCAGCTTAATGAATAGAATTTGAGTGAACATCTGTTTAGACTCTTTCAAATAAAATACAAATGGGTTTTTTACTTTCCTTGAAAACATACACATCTTTTTAAAAATTCTAAATAAAATTGCCTTGTTATGAGTTTATATTTCTTTCCTCCTTAAATTTTTCTATTTTAAATCAAATATAAAAACGTGAAACTATCATTAATTTAGTTAGTGGCTGCTCAGTGTTTTAAAAATACAGAATATGTAAATATAGCTTATGCACTGAACATTATTAGTTGGATATATTTATTGCATTTATTTTTGTCTGCACATCTATTAATGCATAACATAATTAAAAATGTAATCTGAAATTAATTATAAATCTTGTTATACACAATTTTGTGTCATTTTACATATCCAGACATTCATACATATGCTAAAATTACTCACTGTCACATAATCTATTTAAATATGATTAGCAAATTTATTTCTCAGGGCTTAAATGAAAACAACAGTATTAGTATCTTTTGGGGTGTAAAAATTCATTCATTTGACTTAGTCTATGCCTGTTAAGACATTCAGAAAACTTTAAGTGCTGTCACTTACTTTCAACTTTGTCTTGTTTCCCCCTTCTACTGAATCAGTGTTTTTTTTTTTTGGTATATTTTCACAGTTAATATAATCTGACAGCATAAATGCTGTTTAATTATCTGATTGTCAGTTATCCAAACAAGTTTTTCCATCCCAGTGGTATAAGTCTGCTTGGCATGGTAGAAGCTCCAGGATCCAGGTTGATGAGGGAAAGAAGATGGTAATAGAGCTTAAAAAATTCAGTTGTATTTTATGTTATCAATTTAAATATAGCAAATTATTAAATTTAAACTGCTTAAGCTTAACATTTTGGCTACCAGTCATTACTCTTTGTGAAAACATCTTTGTTTGTTGAATCAAATTAATGTTCTTCTTGTAAGTTCTATTTTATTTTGTCTTCTGCTTTCCTTTTTGTAATTTCTTTACTTGGATTGCATAAATTACTTTTCTCTTTGAAATGTATTTACTTGGACTGCATAAATTATTTTCAAACCTGAGTCTTATCCTGGCCCATTTTCCTTCTGAATAATTTCAGCTGTTTTTATACATGTTGAGTTATGGGAACCTGTATAAATATTCAATAAATGTGTTATTCTGTAACACAATTCATAAATTATTTTTAGTGAAAATCTGGTTGAGATGCTTCAGGTTTTATTCTTCATTTATAAAGTCTTCTGGTCCTCTTGGATAACATCCCGAGAGCTGCCATAATTCTATATTGTGTATATTGACAGTGAACTGAGTAGAATCTCTATTGTATTGTAGTAACAATAAATACATTGACTAATAGAGATCAAAAATCAATCAATCAATCAATCAGTCTATCTATCTATCTATCGCTCTCTTGCATACTGTCAAGGGAAGTACTCCAATAAATCTGAGTTGTTAATGCGACAAGCAGAAGATACTATACAAATACTTTGTAAAGATTAATAATGCGATAGTTATCCAAGCACATATTTTCTATAAAAAGGTTAGTAATGCCGGCTGTCTGCATTGAGACAGTTTAACTTCAATTTCAGCATTATACAAAAGACTGAATAAAGAGATGGTAATAGTGAATTTGAAGTATTTATCATAATTACAATATAAAGAAATTAAAGTATACCTTCATGTTACCTGCCATCATTGTTATAAATGAAAAAAATGGACTATTTGAATCTCTATTATGGAAAACTATTTGCAAAAAAATGAAATAATACTTTCTTAATGTAGTGTTTTTAAAGATGTTTCTACAACTTACTCTTTTTCCCTCTATATACTGTGTTCTCTTGTTTGTCAATCCCAAGACCTAAAAATTCATATTCCTTTATTTAAGTGGTAGCTAACTAAAGTGGATTGATACTTGCTCACCTTTCTCTCACCGACTTTTCTGTATTGCTGTGGTAGGAAAGTCAAAAAAACTCCATTTCCCAGAGCTACTTGAGTTCTGTATGCAATTTTGGTTCTGCCACTTAAATGTACTCAGTGAAACTTAGACGGTAGAAAGCCTACTTAGCTCATTTTTTCCTGTTGCTGAACTCTGGTAGAATTCTCTAATATGTGTAGAGTCCATTTTCTGGATTCTGGATTCTGGATTCTGTGATCAGGGCTGTAGCCTTACCATAATGCCTTCCTAATAGTGACCAGCTTCTTTATAATAGGAAAATCATTATCTCCCCAGGTGGTCTGGTTCTCTGGACAAGCCACATGATAGTTCTGTTAAACAGTTTAGTGGCTGTTTTTCAGCCCACACTGTGATTCTGAAAGTCATTTAAGATTTTGTAATACATCTTTTTTCTTCTTATAGTGTCATCTGCATTCGAAACCACTGATATTAGCAGTAATGGATGTTATATTTTACTTATTTCGATTGCTAGATGTTTTACCAGAGAAACATATACAAGTGGTAAGATTGACCAAAAAGTAGAGGTGATCCTAAAATAAAAAATATTCCCTGACCCCATCTGTCCTACCACCAGTCACTTGAAAATTTTGAGGGGTGTGTTCTTTTTTTGGTGGTTACTTCCCATCTCTAAATAATGTGGCTATTGCGACAATCTTGATTTGCTCACGTTCATCATGTTCTGTTGATTTCACTGGTCAACAATGAGATCATAACTGACTTAAAAAGGCCTAATCTGTAGTATCTTGGTGTGCTGAACATGAATATAACCCTGAAATTTATTAGCTCTCATTTTGAAGATACTTCATATAATTCATTTTATGTTTTACCGTGTAAATTTATGCAGTAGTACTGCAACAACATCCTAAATCAGACTAGAATGATGTAATATTGCATCGCATTGCATAATACCATTATGCACACATCATCCAGAGTTGATTGCATCATTTTCTGATGCAATGCAATACTACTACCAGGCGGCTGCTGAAGTAAGCTGACGTCAGCAGTGCACTATAGAAAGCCCTATCAGAAAGGTTGAGCACTGAAAATATTTCAGACTTTGTGCTAGACAGTTGAAGCCACGGTTTCATAGAACTGTTATTATTTTATCCATTTAGGCACAATACAGGGTAATGCCTCGAAAGTGCATTAATAGTGTGGACAATTTCGGCTGTATTTGTGGGGAAGTGACATTTACCAACCAGAAGAAAAATATCACTTCTCAAGTGAAGAAGGCTTATCATCTTGACTTCGGATGCAAGGTTGGTAACCAAGACAAACCTTGGGCCCCGCGTATATGCTGTACTACATGTTCAACACAGCTTCTACAGTGGTTCAATGGTAAAAGACCATTAATGCCGTTTGTAGTCCCCATAGTGTGGAGAAAGCCAAGCAACCACATAAAAAACTTATTTCTGCTTGCTTCCTCCTCTTTTCGGCAGTATAACGAAACAAAAGAAGTCGAGAATAGGCTACCCAAACATTCCGTCTACATTGAGATGACCAGTTCAACAACTTGCTGCAGGGTGATGCGAAACAAGCATGGAATGCTTTTCGCCTAGTGTCTACAGACTTTCTTGGGAATGTGAGGGCAGAAAACTACAAGGAACTAGGAGAAGACATGCTGATGCAGTATCAGAAACTTGGCTGCAATATGTCTCTAAAGATCCACTTCCTTCATTCCTATCTGGATTTCTTCCCTGAAAACTGTGGTATGGTTAGTGATGAACATGGCAAACATTTTCATCAAGATATCACATCAATGGAACAAAGTTACCAGGGAAAATGGTCCACTACAATGCTGGCTGATTACTGCTGGACACTCCCCAGAGATACTCCTGAACAGCTGTATAAGAGACAAGTGAAGAAATCTAAGAAGTAGTCTATGACTTGATTTTTTTACAGGTATTAACCGTAGGCCTATTACTATTGGCATGCATTTCGTGACGTAAACATCAATTTATTGCGGATTACAAAAAAAACTAGAGCCCAGATTAGAATTTGACTGTCATATTCATGTTAAGCACATACAGATTGATAGGAAATGACTAATTTTCTTTCAGTAACATGAGTTTTGTAAAAATTTGTTGACCAGTGGTTGGCGTACGTTTCGTGATGTGAACATCAATTTATTGCAGATTACAAAATAAACTAGAGCCAAAATTAGGATTTGACTGTCATATTCGTATTGAGCACATACAAATTGATAGGAAATGACTAATTTTATTTCAGTGATAGTGACTTTTGTAAAAATCTGTTGACCAGGGTTTTCTGTTAGCTTTTATCTCTTCCCGTTTCCTTTGCCCACTATAACTTCCCCCAGTGTATTATACTACCATTTTAATTCCCTTATTGATTATGTTTGTAACTTTAAATATCTGTAATTCTGCTTCTTTCTATCAACTCTAGAAATAAAATCTGACTCCCCTCTCTGTCAGTTAAGGACATTTCACTCCTGCCCTTCCCTGACCTTGCTCTCTTCTATCTCATACATCCATTCTGTTTATTACTATAGTCATAATAATTACAGTAAAAAAAACATATTTCATCTCTTAAGGTTTTTATTGAATTTCAAACGATTTTTGAAGTTTCACTTGAAATTCATTTTATTTTCAAATTTGATTATTATCAAATTTCTCCTATTAGACTGTTCATGATTTTATTATCTATTCTTATAATTATTTAATGCCTGACCTTTCAAATTAGAAGTTTCATTTTGATCTATTCTCATACTGAAAATCCTCCATTCAGGTTTTTTGGGTTTTGTTTAATTATGTTCTCTTAATCTTTTCTTCAGCTTTGTATTTTGTGAAACAACTATACAAAACACTAAAAAATGTACTAAGTATACTAGTGAAAAAATATAGGGTAATGTTTTATTTCAGGATTTTAAAATGTGAAGATCATCACTTTCTTAATTTTATTCAGTTTGTGGTAGAATAACTTCAGGGGGCAGTGTATAGAGACTCCTTGCTTCCTTTCCTGACCAATATCTGAAAGTTTGCAAGCTAATGTTCTATGTTCACAGATTATTTTTATGAGAAGTATTACTGTGTACTTTTTCTTAATATTTAAGCTCATTAGCCAATTCTGTGCTAACAAAGTTGAATATTTTTGCCATCTTATGTCATATGGCTTGGTATTTTCTTATAGTGCTTAAGGCAATTTGACACTTGAGATTTTACTGAATTTTTGTGTATGTGCGTGTGATTCATCCAGATTATTTATTATTATACAGGCTACTTCTTAGACCCTATGACAACTTCAATATATATGCTTGTGAATTATTGCATATTATATATAAGTATGATAAATATATATTCAGATAATGGATATTAGTTCTTTGTATTATTAGCTTTCAAGCATGTTTTAGTCCTAGTAGTTACAGGTAGGTTAGAGTCACAAAGGGGACTAGGTAGATCCAGAGTCAGATACCTTGTGAGCTATAGGGCTTGCCCTCTCAGGAGATGGTGATACAGGTGATAGTGTCCAGTATGGATGTAATATGGCAGCAGGTTCTTTTAAAGCACATCAGGATACTTGTGAGTGGACTGCTGGTGTTATCATTGTAGGTGGACCGAATGATTTGGACTGACTAGAGACAGAAGACAGATGTGGTCTTAGGGAGAAGGGAATATCAAGATACAGATAACTAAGTTATCAGGAAGCTGGAAAACATGCCACCTTGGGAGGGAGGCAGACTACTATCAAACAAAAGCATATTTCCAGTTGCATATTTAGAAGCCATGGTATAGGTGAGAATCAAATATCTCAGCCCACTGGGCGCAGATCTATTTTAGGGGTTCACTCTAACCTAGTGTTTATCAAAATGTTATCCATTGTTTTTCTCTGAACTTTGGCTAAAAATTTATACTCTGAGTCCTGTTCCATTTGTTAGGCCTGTGATAGGATCCAGAGATCTTATCAAACTCTTGGGAGATCTTGATGAATCTGAAAATTTGTGAATACATTTCTGAGCATGTCAGATACTTGGACTTTCAAGAAGAAGACAATTCTTAGGGATTTTATTTCACTTGTTCACTCCCCTTCACTTCCAAGTATTGAGAATGGTCTCCCTAATCCACTCTTAGTCTTGTCAGTCTGGTCAAAGGGCTGGAAAGACTGTTCCTATGGCTGGAAAGCATTTAATATCTGCTACGGATGGCAGTGAGAAAAGAATGGGGCTGAGTAAAGATTGCTCTTCTTTACTTTGTCTTCTGTACAAGTTCAATTTGGGAATACAATATGAAAATCCATTCCAACATCAATAGGTTATACTGTGTTTCCCATACTGAGTAATTAAAAATTATGTCTAATAGGTGGAATTCCTAATCAATGTAGAACAATGTATGACATTTTAATCCTATTACAGTTTATGAGATCTAATTTCCCTTTGTAATCTTCATGGATATGAAAAAATTTGCTTTTTCTTTAATAAAAGAGCTAAGATGTATCAAAAATAAGTCTTAAATATGTTGGGAAAAAAGTCTCACAGCTCCACAACAAGTTTCTTTTTATTCATACGATGAATACAAGGAAGTCTGTTAGTTGGAGTAAAATCATCTGCTGTGTGCTCAGCTGCATTAAGCGGCAGAAGCTTTAGGGGATGTTAAGAAATGTGATTTTGATTTCACCTGCTGATTTTTTGAAGGCAATTTATTATAAGAAACAGTTAATAGTGATATCTTGCTGTTGCACTTGAGCTTGCTGCTGGAGGTTGTAATCCAGTCTTTGCAAACCTGTAATTACTATTTCCTAACTAATTCTAGGTTTTCAGTATTGAATGTGGATATGTTTACAGTTATCAGGATGTAATACACAAATAAGTACAGTGATCAAGTAATACAAATTTTGGATGTCAATTATATGTATATATATATATATATATATATTTAAATGTTACTGCCATTGTTTTTGGTGGTTACCAAATCTATTCATTTTTCAAATAGAAATATTTTTGTTATAGTTTTATAAATCTGTACATTACAGCTTTGAGAAAGAAATCTATACATTACAGCTTTGAGAAAGAGGTAAAAATAGTGAAATTTTAAATTGAAACTTAAATATCTGTCACTAGTTATTCAAGTTAAATTTTTAAAAATGGTTTTCTTTTAATAGCTAACACTCTGTGTAGTGCAGAAACCCATAAGTATCTGTGTAATGGAGTGTGAAAAAGGTACTCTGTTTATTTTGAGAAAGTAGAGTCATCATTTCTTCTTTTAAATATATAGACAGTATAAGTGATCCACTAAAAATATAAACACCCGAATACAAAGTTTAAGTTTGTAAATGAAAATATATATCACACACAGTCATGTTTTTGTGAAAGAAAATGAAGTCTTTCTCCTTTTTTATCTTTTCATGTGTTCCAGGTACTGTATTAGGCACAGGGACTAGAATTGTGACCAAGACAAAGAGTTTGTTCTTCTTATAGACCATGGATTCTGATGTTGGGGATAGAAACTAAACAAGTAAACAGTTATTCCAGGCTGAATGGGCCGTGACTCAGATGATAGTTGTAGTGGTAACAATGAATGCTGGGCTTTAATATCTACTTTAAAGATGTATCAGATGGCACTGCGTATCAGTATACATAGCCATGTGTTGTTATAATGAAATAGTTTACAGTGTTATCCAAGTTCATACAACTGATTAGCTGACTGAGTTAAGAATAGATACTTGATCCGGAAGAACTCCTAATATCAGTCTTGGGTATCAATAAGCTTGAACATGACAAACCAAAGGCTAGGAACCTTCCAGGAGGAGTTAAAATATTCAAACATTAGTAATTTCAGCAGCATGATGGATTAGATGGCATGATTAATACCTAGACAAATGTCTAGACAAATTGATCAAGTCTTTCAGGGAACTTGGCCTGCTTGAAATTGTACCTGCAGACTTGCATTTGTATATCTGTATTCATACCACTACAGTAGTCTGGGTGACTGACTTTTCCAAAGTTATCAGTGAATTTGTAGGACCCCTCAGGGTGGGAACCCCAAATACTTAGTACACCTCAGATTAATTAAAATTCCATGACCTATGTTTGTTTATGCATGTGTATTCACAGAAAAGAAAGAAAAGTCTTGACCTAAATTTAAGTGTTGTAATTATTGTATTTTGCACCAATATCTCAGTGGTGGTTAGTAGTGACTAACCTTTCTTAGGAAGTGTTCTAGAATACTTAGATCTAAGGGGCTGCCTTTATGGTGTAAAAGGAGAATATAAGGAAATGAACTGGGAGTCTGGAATAGAATCCCTACTATAAAGGAGTATGATATAGTGGAAAGAATCACTTATTTATGTAGCATGGATCTGCATTGAAGATTTGCTTTGTTCTTTATGAGTCATTTTACTTAGGACATGTTACACATGCTCACATCTCCTTAAGGGCTATGTTGAGAATCAAATGAAATAAACCTTATATCAGGAAAGAGTTCTTAATCTGAAGAGCTGTGATTGCCAAGATGTACACATTTTGGCTATGTTTGGCCTGTGAACTTACTGAAGTTAGATCCAGATGTTAAGGATGCAGGTTCATTTCTCCCTTCACAGTCTCAAATAGATCTCTATGATACCCTATAAGATTCAGAACTATTGCTCTTAAGTTTCATATAAATATTAGTTTGGCAACTTGAAGTTAATCAGTAAAGTAATTATGAAAAATGCTGACTTGATGATTGAAGAAATATCAGATTTTTAAATGGTGATTATGCTGTTTTTTTTTTCCATTTACCTATTTTCTCCACTGCTTTGCCTATTAAGGGCATTTTCTTCTTTTACAGTTTTGGAGACAGCACAAGTGATTGCTTTGAACAGTTTCCTTTTTAACTTTGTTTCCCCACACTATTTTGCAGTGTTTATATCAGTTGATGTGACATTGGGAAAGAAGAAAAAAAATGAATAAGTTCAAGTTGTCAGTTACAAGATATGAGAATAATCTGCAAGAGACAATAAATTGACAGTGAGCTGGAATGTAGTCTTAGATTTACATTTGCAGCCTAGTACATGATAGATGATATTGCAAATATAGTTTTCAAATTCTCTGAAAGAAAGTACATACGAGTGAAATAACTTTAAGGAAATTATTTTACATACATTGCTAAATTATTTTATTTTTAGGGTTGTCCTCAATCTGAAGACAGTTCTGATGTTATTACTTGGACAAAAGCAAAATATTTGAAACTGCTAAGAGGAAATTTGATTAATTTCCCCAAAAGCTAGTATCTAACAAGAGTACGGAGAAGATTGTAAAACTATGAAATATAGAATTATAAAAAATATATTTAACATGAGCAAATATTGGATATTTAATATTTTAATAAATATATTGCCATATAAAACATTTATGCTTATATCTTGCTATTTCTCAAAGAATGCTTCTGAGAAAATAAATATTTTAAGAAGAGAAGTCTTAGAGAATATCATCACAACTATAAATGGTCAACTCAGGCAAAGGTCTGCTTGCCCATTATGTTTGAAAGGTACCCTTACCATTCTAGGCCTTTTCCTCTTACTGTTATTGAATCAGATGGAAAGTAATCAACAGTCATGCTACCAAAATGCAAAATTGAAAAAGCAAAACGTTTCTATGATACTTTGATCAGGTTTAGAAGAATGCAAGTAGATAAAGTAAGAAGATTCTCAGATAGGGGATCCATTCTACAGTCTCTTGAGATTCCTTAGTTGTATTATTATTTAATTGGCTCTACTATCTTAAATGTCTCCAGATACACTTCCATTCTCTGTCCCCCTCCCCCAATCTTTTCTTAAAAACGCAGGTCCCTTTGGGCCTCTCTGGTGGCGCAGGGGTTAGGCACTGTGCTGTGGAGTTGTTGGCAGCGGCAGGCAGATTGACTGAAGTACACTGCTGATTGAGCAGCAAGTGAGACAGGAGAGGTCTGCTGTGCCATGTGGGAATCTCCCTGGCTGGGTATCGAACTCCTGCTGCAGTGGCTCTGGATAGCTTCATAGTGTTGTGCTTAACCTGTTGTGCCACCAGGGAGGCCCACAGTTGAGAATTTTATACCTTGTTTTCTTTTTTTATTTATACCATCATTGGAAAAATAATTTCAAAAGACAGCGCTATTTTTCCTTCTAAACTCCAGTTTTTCATAACACTGCACTAAGCACAAATATCCCCATGGTTCTCCAGCAAGTGGCCAGTTTTTAAGCATAATTTAATTGCACTCCAATTGTACCTAATTCAATTGCACTCCAAGTTTTCTACAACCAATCCATTGCACTGTAAAATGTCATCTTCCTGAAGAGGGAAGCATGAGGATCCTTGAAATTTGCCTTTTTAGTTTTGCTTTTAAGATTATAATAAATTCCCTGGCAAAGCTGCTGGCTAGTTTGTCTAGCTATCCCAAAACACCTGTGCTATCTGGTTATAGATGAGTAGTGAGAGAAAACATAAATAAATCATTATTGTTATTTGATAGTAAAGTTTTCTGCTCTTATATATACTGAAACTATATGACAATTCTATAGATACTTATATTCACAATTTAGATGATAGCTGTAATTTCTAGAACGTGTACAGTGTCTTCAGAGCTTATCTTACGATTTAAAAATATTTAATGAGATTTTCTATGTAATATTAAGTTATTTTTAATCATTTTGTATTAAGATAACATTGTTTTGACTTTTTAGCTTAACATATATAGTCAACTACAGTTGAAGTATTATATTTATATTAACAATGAGGATGGAATAATGGGGGAAATAAGTTTACAAATAGACTTAGTTAATAGAGTTAAATATTCTTTCATTCTTCATGATAGGGGTAAAATCTTTATACTTTTTACTTCTCACGGCTAGTATGTTGTATGCTTTGTTATTAACCATCTTAACCTTAGTGCTTATATCTGTATTCTATCTTCATCCATCTGCTTCCATAGTTATACCCTAGCTCTGTTAGAACTTTCAATATCTTACCCTCTGATGTTAAGAGCTTGCAATTCTGATTGGGATATATTTTCTCCTTTTCCTTGATTATCCAAATGTATTTATCCAGATCCATCACTTATCACTTCATTCAACTTCTGCCACTATTTTTAGTTTTCTGGCCCACTGACCCATCTGCAATCAACCCCACTATCTACAAAGTAACCTTGTCTTACGCAATCGGAAAGGTAAGACTTAATTAATGGTTTCCAATGTCATACCAATAGTGTAGCTCAGTAAGCCTTCTTTGTCCTCCTAGTCATCTCCCCTCTGCTCTGTAGCACAATTTTAAAACATCTCTGCTCACTAGACTGATTAAACAGCCACAGCATGTCATTTCACTCTTATCGATCAACTCACTGATTTCTTTCCAAATAACGTAAAAATCATCTTGAGTGAATGCAATTAATTTTTTACAACCAGACTTCCACTAATACCTCCATCTACTTCAACCCTTTCCAACTTTCATCTGTTGTTGTTACTGTCATTTACAATCAGAGACTTGTTCTCCTTCGTACTTACTATTTTTCGATCTTAGCATGGGTCCTGTTCACAGTGGTTTTCAAACTCAAACAGAAAGTAGTATTTTATATTTATGGGAGGAATTTGTAGTTCTGGACTATCAGAAATCACCCCATTACTGGGAAGTCATTCTCTTAGTCAGATAAAATTTCTAAAACATCTGAAATCATACCATGTTTCCAAGTTTCTGTTTGCACATTGGTCATGAGAAAAAGTATTCTTGAATATGGTTATTGAAGAACTTTTTTCTTTTGCAATTGCCTATTGTAATATCAAGGTCAAAATAAACTAAGGAATAACGAAATTGAGTAAAAATTTAGATTGCAGTTTAAAATCTTCATTTTTTTTTTTTTTGGTAAACAAATACATAGGGCATTTTATGCCTAAGGAAAAAAGAGGAATGTTTTCTATAACAATTACTACTTCCTCGGTGTTCTCACCTCTTCAAAGGCTAATAAAACTGTCAAATTCTTGGAAAACTTCCTGCTTACTAAATTATAGCACCTCAATTTATATTAGTGTAATATGTGCCCAAAATGAAATACTATCTCATTTCAAAATCTGTGGAATTTATTTTATTACTTATAGTTGGCTTTCTAATACTCTAAGCCTTGATAGTCCTCATTAGGTGGTTTTTTTCTTTTAACAAAAGAAATGAAGGAAGGGAGGGAGGGAGGGAGGGAGGCAAAGAGAATGGGAAAGAGGAAGAAAGATAGGAAGGAGAATTCAAGAAATGTAACTGTGAGCATTGGAGTTTTTCCTCCTAACGTGTTACATGACTAATAAAATAAGATTTCCCCCTTCCCTTCATTTTGTGTGAGTTACCTGTTCTTTTGGTTTCTTTGTGATGCTGTACCAAATTATATTGACAAGATCATTAACACTGAACAATAAAATGAAAAATTATAAAGAGATTCCTTATTATGGCTTTACATGAGAGGATCTTTGTGTGGTGAGATTTCATTTTGGTGGTATGAAACAAATTTGAGTAATTAGTAACATTTAGGGGAGATAGCAAGTTAGAGTTGTACAGTGGCCTATTTTGAAAGAGGGTAAGTTACTGTCTCTTCCAGGGTGGGACCATAGGGAAATCTTTTCAAAAGGAAATGAGCAACTTAATGCAGAGAAGCATGGTACCTAATTGAAAAGCATGAGAGGAGTTATCTATTCCAACTGTAACCAATCAACAATGATTATATCACTAACTTATTTTTTTTAAATACTATTTATATATATTTATTTTCTTACTCTTTGCTAATTTTTGGACAACTTTTGATTTTCTCTTCAGGTGTAGTCCCCATAGTTTTCCTCCCCCTCCCCCCCATAGCACCTGTCATCCATCACCGCGGTCTCTTGTGCTTTTCCTTCCCTTGTTTTGATTCCTCAGATCTATGGTAAGCTTGCTAGCTTGGCCTTTAAATGAATTATTTTTATTATATTGATTTAAAATCTTTATTATAATCAAAACAAAATTACAAAACTATTCACCAATAAAAAGATAGAGATGGTAGCTGGAATTGTTGGTTGAAAATATGAGTGTCTATTTTGGTTATAATGTAGAAGTTTTTTTTTAAAGTTTTATTTATATGTACAAGAACTGGGGTCTAGGCCAGAGGTGAGAGGGAGGTGAGAGGATTTGCCAGGGACAGAGTAGGGAACAGAACAGATGGATCTACTGAAGTACACTGCTGAGGGGAGCAGAGGGTGAGGCAAGAGAGGTCTGCTCTGCCATGTGTGTTAACTCCCTGGCCAGGGATCGAACTCATGTTGCAGTGGCTGGAGATAGCTTGATAGCGCTGAGACTTTAACCCCTGGAGACACCATATATTTCCCCTGTCATGTAGAAACCTGTCCAGCCACCCTAAAAATAGGATAGATGTTAACTTATTACCTCAGGTGAGATTCAGAGATAAAAGTAAGTTTAACAGAGAGCTGGCAGTGGGCCATTGTCTCTAAAAGTTCAAGTTTAGTGAAACTCTCACTGCGTCATTTTATTTATTTATTTATTTATTTATTTATTTATTTATTTATTTATTTGTTTATTTATTTATTTATTTATTTATTTATGTCAGTGGGTGTTCATGACAGAATTATATGGTTCTTGCCCTCAAGGATATTCCAATCTAACAGAGAAAGGCAAATATCCTAAAACTCTTATACTCCCTTTTAACTAGAAGCGTGAGCAATTCTTTAATATTTCAGGAATCATTTCTGTCCTTTAAAGCTCTCCTGGATTTCTGTGTGTAGCACTACTCATACTTTCCACACATATGATTATTTGTAATTATATTTCGTAATCATTTTTAACCATGTCTTAAGTCTTTCAATGTGACAATTACTATTCATCCCACATTTTATAAGATCAAATCCAGTTGTTGGCATAGAGGAAAGTACTCGGGAGATGCATTGGTTTATTTTTAGAAAGCTTTACACACCTGTAAACTTCAAGCAATACAGAAGCGTATAATGTAAAAAGTGAGTTTCTCTTTCAACTACTTCTGCCTATGGGTAACCACTTTTAGCATTTTGATTTAGAGCCTCCTAGACATTTTTTATGTTTATAAACATAATGCGATATTGTAACTAATAAGTTAAATCTACATGATGCTTTGAGAATACAATATATATCTAAAATATAGAAGTACTTGTGGTTTAAAATGCTAATATTCTTTTATGAAAGTGAACTACTTAAGTGCCTTTCTGTAAAACCAAAACAATTGGAGTTCTATATAAACTATTGTAGTTTTAAATGTGATCCCAGGAATATTCATTTCAGATTAACATTCTAATTTATCAGGATAAGAGATTAAATATTAGTTTTTCTCATTATCAAACATTATTATATTTCCACTTGCATTGTAATATTGCTGGTCAATCTCTCAATCTAATAAAAGTTGATTTGTTTCTATTTGTGAGGTTTTAAACTAATGATTTAAAAGGTATTTCTTTGAGCATGTTCTCATTCAATATAGTTAGACTTAATTCTTAATGCCTTAGCACTAGATATTACATATTTAATAAGTGAATGTTGAGAACTTTATACCATTGCTCTAAAATATTTTTCCTTAAAGACACTAGTTCAAATATATTTGTAGCTTCCTTTACTTTTGTTTTACTGATACTTTGTTTTGATAGCCTTGATTGTTGATATATTTGCTTTTTTCCTCTGATTTAAAAGAAGTCGTAGAAATGTGCTCTTCAGATGCCAACTGCCTGGTGTAGCTTCTTAGTTCTGGGAGTTTGAGAAGTGACCTTGACCTAAAATCTGTGTGTGTGTGTATTACAAAAATTTTCAGTGAGAGTGAGAAGAAATAAAAAGCAGCACATTATAATTAATAAATGAACTGATTGAACTAAATAATTTTAGATGGTCATATGGAAATTTGATGATTTAGAAAGCAGAATATTCTGATTTCTTAAACAAGTCATAATTAATTTATATTGATATCTTGCTTATTTTGAAATATAAATAAGTATGCCTCTTATAAACATTGCCATGTAATTTAATTAAACTGGTGCAAACATTACATAGCTTTAGATAGAAGAAAAATTATAACTGCAAACAGTGTACTGAAAATGAAATATGACAAAAGTTCTAAAAATCATAACAGATAAAAAGCTTAATATATTAATGTATGTTTAGTAACATGGTTCAACATGGATTAATGGTTAATAGGTATGTAACAGAATAAATTGTGCCCTAAAAATTGATTTGATTTACATTTTAATTATCTCACTGTGCGTTAATCTAATGGTTTATAAAAACTGGAAATAATATGTTTAAGTTTATTGAGGGATTTGAGAGTAAAATGTTTATTTTTATGTGGAAAGGGCTAAAATATATAATTAGCATTGAAGTAGACAGGTTTTACTTACAAGTAAAACTGATTACAGATTTTCTATGAGTGAAAAATCTAAGGAATTTATGTAACAATATTGTGTTCTGTTAGATGCAAATTGAGTAGCTCTAGATAAATCAGGAAGTTTAAAAATATATATTAGAGGTTTCCATACTCTTCCCAAGATAAAAAAGATGATGATGAGTGATAGTGATATTGATGCTTCCTACCTCCGTCCATTTAGAAATATGAAACAGAAATAAAGAAATGAATAGCCACTGTTTATGGAATTTTTGCCTCATGCTAGGTCATTTCAATATATGATTTCAGACCCGAATTGAAAAATTATGTGAGGAATGGAATGAAATTCAATATAGCTATAACCTGGGAATCCAGGGAATCACGATGATCTTATCTTGGAGAAAAGAATGCAGTAGATCTTGAATAACCACTAAAATCATGTGTCCTTTATTATATGGGCACTGGGAAAGGTCGTAAGCAAGCAAATTATACTATAGGATAAAATATGATTACCCATCATAAACCAGAATAAAATACAGATTTATTTCAATATTAGATTAGACATATTAAAGTTTGAAAAGAATTGTGTGTTAATGAGGTCATAAAGTAGATGACTATTGTATAAGTTGATACAACTATTTTTGTATGGCGATATTGTGTTATGAAATAAAATTTAAAAATTGCCTACCCTTTAACTTTGGAACACATTGCTAGGAATTTGTATCCTACAGTCTCCTCACATAAATTCAATGGTAGATAGAAATTTGAGGATGTTCATATACCCTAAAAGGACATGTGACTACTTGAGAATGACTGACCTATCCTATTACAAATAATGAAAAAGAAACATAACAAGTACTATTTGTTAATAGGTAGGAAACTTCTCTTTTTTATTACTGGATTAAATCATCATTATATTTTGCAGGATAATTTGACTATTAAGAAAGTCGTAAGACAGACTCAGAAATTTAACATTTAGTTGCCTTTTCTAATAAATGCATTTGATTGATATTCAATGATTTAAGTACCAATGTGCCATTATAATGCCTTTTATATTAGCCAGAAACCAAAAACAAAGTGATAGTTAAATAAATTATGCCACATTACACAGTTGAATTTTCTATAGTTATTAATAGTAAACATTTGTAGAAATTAAAATACAGTCATAATACATTGTAAAAAAGGAAAAAGTTACAGAATAATGTCTAAATAAATCCTATAAAACATTTGCATTTATATGTAAATGTAAATATTATAAAACCTACACCAATATCTTGTGTAGATTGGAGTGTTTCATGATATTTGTGAATTATTGGTCAAGGAAAACCCATATTAATGGAATTTTACATGGTATTATTGTTTTCTCCATGATTTTTATCTTTATTTCCTGATCTTTCTGAATTCATTGTTTGTTATTTATTTAATTTCTAACACCATATAAATTGTCTTCAACGTGAAATACAGATCTCATCAACAATCTCCACAAAGGTTTTGTCCTTTCAGGAGGTTGATAAATTCTTCACCTAGAGGATTTACCTGGTATGTTGAATTCCACAGAAAAGCCTTAAAATAGGTTGCATCGCTGGGACTCTTGATATCATTATTTATAAATGAGACTGTCTTAACCCTTTGTTTAGTAATTACCTCATGTATTACCTAGGATTTATTGGATTATCCATAAATGCTAAAAGAATTAGAGAAAATGTTAGACCAGTCTCAGCCTCTGTTATGGTTTTTTTTTTGCTTCTTTGTAGATGTGACAGATTGAGAGCAAACATGCATTTTTTTTCCTGGGGGGGGAATGTTGCATTTCAATCTAGCATGTGGTGTGACTCTGCTCAGCAAGATATAACTGTCTAACCTCACTTCATATTAATATTACTCAAAAATTTGTATAACATTAAAATTTATCAACATTTTTTAAAAATGTGAAGTATGACGGTTACATGTAAAATCATCAAATTATTCTGCTCCTTAATTGGTTTGTAATTTGGTCAGCATTTTTATGTACATATCTAGTCTCCGTTAGCATACTAGTGGATATATATAAAAGCTGTATTTTTCCAGTCTCATCAAATTCTTGATCATCATGCAGGAGTGATTACTATTGATATTGTAGATGAATGCTCTGTCACTAATACTGAGATAATAGCTCTCAATTTCTCGGTTTCCGTAAATAGATCCTTTCCTTTAATTCTAGGTAATTCCATATCTCTCCTCTTTTAGCATCGTGTTTTCTTTATAAAGATAGGTGAAGTCTGAATATTTTTCCTGTTTGCTTTGTCACTGAAAGAAAAATATTGGTGTACTTAACGATAAACAGTTGAATGCTATTACTTTGGAAGGGCCAATTTAATCACTGTAATTGTAGTAGGGCACTTAAAAATGCATGTAATGGAATCTAAAAATAGATTTAAATCCCCCTCAATAAAAACATTCATTTGATTACTTTGTAGTTAGAAATAAAACCATCCTTTTTGTAAGTGATGGTATTTTATTTTGAATTAATCGCTGACTAAGAAGAATTTGATTCTTAACATGTAGTATGTCTTAATGTTTTATCAAGCATTTATATAAATTTGACGTCAGTAACTTATGTGGCTTCTCATTGAGATTTTCCTACCTCATTTTCATCTATAGGAATAACTAATCAATAATTATCTTTGTTTAATAAGTGAAATCACAATACTGAGAATTATTGCCACTATGTTAAGGTAAGACTGAGACAAAGCCTGGCATCTCTCCTGGAAAATACGCATGGGGAAACTGTTTAGTATTTTGGTATTTTGTTAGAGACTATGCTTGCAGGATTTAAATTCGTCATTCATATTTTGTTTCACTGGAAACTTTAAAAGACACTATTTCAATAAATTGCATCCAATACTTGACAGTTCTGATCAGCAATGGCCTTATTCATTCACAGTGATGTACTGATTTTTGTTTTTTCAAAAGGACTCTTGATGTTCATTTCATGTTTCTGCTATAATTTCTTTTTTCTTTTTTTTAAAGATTTATTTATTTATGCCCACAAGCTGGGGTACAGGCCAGAGTGTTGGGATGGTGAGAGGGTTCAGCAGAGACAGAGTGGGGAGCAGAACAGGCAGATCGAAGGAAATACACTGCTGAGGGGAGCAGCGGGCGAGGCAGGAGAGGTCTTCCACACCATGTGGGAATCTCCCCAGCCAGGCGTCAAACTCGTGTCCCCGCTGCCAGCAGCTCCAGAGAGTAGCGCTTCACCACTGCGCCACCAGGGAGGCCCTCCGCTATAATTTCTTAGCAGAAGTATGATGCTTCAAACTCAAAATAGATTTACTTTCAACTAAAATTGACCTTATCATATCTACCTATTCACTTTCAGCCCTCACATTTTGTGATGTCTTTTGCCTCAGAGTTAAAATTATCAATAGTTTGTGAATCCTTTGTTTTCCCAACTTTTGCTGATGGTGTTGGTATCATCCAATTCATTTTAAAACCTATCCAATTCATCCAAAACCATCCAATTCTTCCAAAACCTTGGTTATATTTTTAATTTTCTAGATCTTTGTGCTTTCCAGATTCTTAGACCTGCTCTCTCGTAAATATTGTCCTTTCCATGTGCTTGTTGCTGCCACTTAATATCACTGAACTTGATTATTGCTAGTGCAGTTTCCTTCTAATCCCATGACACCATCACTCTCTTGTCCTTCCCTAGTACATCACTTTTTCCCTATGGCCAAAATGACTCTTACAAGTCATAGGTATCATTATTTAAATTTAATTATTAAACTCCATTGATGTCTCATCACTGCCTGTAAAATAAGATGCATGTCTTTTCTTTCAGCATTTAAGACTGTTAATAATTATTCCCCAAACTACCTTTTGAGCTTCATATTTCTCTTACATTCTTTTCAACTCCCTACCCCCAATGCTCAGCTTTCAATAATTTTATCTTGGGCTCAATTCCCAAGCAAATAGAATGAGCTAAATGATATCAGTGGATCATTTAACATTATCTGAGCATTTCATTTTTAAAGCACCGTTCTCAGTAGCTTAAATGTTCTCCAGAACTTAGACCATTTTAGTCAAAAATGTATTATTTTACTTTAATTTTAGTACTCTTTTTTTCCGTAAAGGATTTTTGTGTTACTTCTGAAGTTTTTGACAATTTCTATCTCACTGTACATACATATTTATTAATATATTCAAAATATTAGCTGTTTATTTTAATGTTATAACATTTGTATAATTCTGCTTTACATTTGATGAAAAACACCTAATTACATGCAAGGTGTTAATTTAAGAGTATGTATAAATGTACAAACGTTTGTATGTGCTAAATGTGCATTTTTGTGTGTGTGAAATAAAAATGAAGGTAGTCCTAAGTTAGAAAGTAACTTTTGGCCATTTCATAATTTTTGTCATGGCTCAACTGTAACTATTCCACATCGATTACAGTTGCACATCAAGATGTCTTAAATAACTTTCTCCTGCCTGTACTGACCTTTGTTGTCTCACTTTAACTCATCATCCAGCAGCTGCCTGAGAATTTTGCTTTAATCTGTTCTCTACTCAGCTAATTTAGAAATACTATTTTAGATGAAAATAGCACATAAGTATCCACTGAGAAATCCCTGGTGGTTTAATTATCACTGATTTTTTTTTAGAAGCAATTTAAAATTGTCTACAACTGTGGTTAATTTAGCAATACATTTTCAGTGGGGTGGACATGGCAATATGTGTTAAAATATTAAACACGCCTTCATGGGCTTAGGGTAGTTTTAATTGTCAAGTTTTTCTTATAGCAAAACTAATATAGAAGTTGTTATAGTCAAGTGCTTTTTGTAAGTCCAAACCCTCATTGAGTGTTTGTTTTTAAGCTTACAGGAGAAAATAAAAGTCTCTTTGGATAAAACCAAGGTTTGAAAGGAACTTGAATCCTTTCTATATATCCCTCATTTTAAAATCATGACATTTTTGGTAAAAGTAACAAGAAAATACTATTACTGTTCTTTAATAATCCCGTGTTTGTATAAAGAAAACAGATTTGAGGTCTAAAATGTTACATCAGGTCCCACTACTGCACAGATAAGCATGTTTTTTAGGGAAGACTATTGGACAACAGCTTAAGAGATACACAAAAAAGAGCATTAAAATGCACAGAAGAGATTAGACTAGTGTTTTCTTTCATTGATGAGGTGAGTTGCATAAATCTGGGACTAGAATGGAAGAAGAAATGTGTGCACCCTAATCCTAAACAAGAAAAGCATATTCATCTGTAAATTTACATACAATATTTAAATAATATGTTTTTATAGTAATATAGATTTCCTAAAATCTATTATTTTAAAATGTAAGTTAAGTCTGGTAGGGACAAGTCCTTATCACTAAATGGAAAGGATTAAGCATAAATGAAAAAATGTTCAAACATTTCTAGAAGTTTATTCTGTGAGAAACATCCTTCAAGGTGTTTAATGAAAATAAAAAGTGTTTGTGAATAGATTTTTTTAAAGAATATTTCATATAATGTCATCGTATAATGAAGGCATGCCACTCCTTAACACATTAAAGACAGCATTTTCTGGCACATTAGAAACCAAAATTATAATATTTCAGTGCAAGATACTATCCCAAACCAAACACAATTTCCCTCCCTCTGTCTACCAATCCAGTATTCATCATGACAAATGCTCAGGAATGCTGTTTTTAAAATATCACCAACTTAAAAAAAAAAAAAAACTGCAGGTAAAGAACAGAATTGAAGTACTGTTTGCGGTGACCTGTAGTCTTTAGCACATAAAATGAAACTTCAGAGCAATCACATGACTGGCCCTAGGTGGAAGCAAAATTTTTGTCAGTGTAGCCTTCATTGCACCAACTGTGGTATAATACATTTGACTTCATTGAATGTTCATCTTTTCATCTATAAAGGAGCAACAATTGTGCCTTCCTGGATATACTGTTGTGAGGATTGATTATACATAGAAATTCATTTTGCCAGCCCTAAAATGCTACGAAAATTTCCCATACTTTTCAATATAATTTTACCTCACATTTCCTAGCAATTTCCTCTGAAATGACTTTTAAACATGTTCTCTTCTTCTCACATCTGAGGACAATCCTTTACCTGCCTTGTTCATCAGATATGGAAAGGCAGATCTTACAGGATGTCCACGATGTCCTACTGTGACGCCTTAAACCTTACCCTTATCTTGCCAGTGCTTTGCTTTCTATTAAAATGCTGGACTATGTCCTTCAACCTTAGGCAGCCTGAACTCCATCCTCTGTGACCTTCTCAGAACTCTAAGCAAATTTTCCTTCCTTTGTGTTTGGTTTGGGATAGTATCTTGTGCTGAGTTTATCTCCTTTAGAATCTTCCCATTAATATTTAAAATGAGGTTGAGATTTTTGTTCTAATGAAACCAAGACAGCACCAAAAACATACAAAAAAAAATGAAAACAGCAAGCATACAAACTTTTATTTTTTTGAGATTTATCAACTTTTATTGAAGTAACATTGCATCGTAACATTATACATTATACACAAAAAATTCCAAATCTATCCTTTAGCATTTAATGTACTCCTTTTACCTGATCTATTCTCCTCTCCTTCCCCTTTGGGTATCCATTAGTTGGCCTTATAGTCTAAAGGTTTATTTGTATTTTGTTGAGTTCATCCATTTGTTCTCTATATATACCACATGTGAGTGAAATCATGTGTTTGTCTTTCTCCCTCTGACTTATTTCACTGAGCATAATATCTTTTAAGTCCATACATGTTGTTACATATGGCAGAATTTCCTCTTTATTTACAGGTTTATACCTTATATATGTTTCAGCTACCATTTGGAGTCATTGTGTTTTGTTGTTGTTGTTGTTGTTTTAAGATTTATTTTATTTATACATACAAGCTGGGGTACAGGCCAGAGGCATGGGGCGGCGAGAAGGCTCACCAGAGATAGAGCAGGTAGCAGAACAGGCAGATCAGAAATACACTGCTGAGGGGAGCAGCGGGCGAGGCAGGAGAGGTCTGCCGCACCGTGTGGGATTCTTCCCGGCTGGGCGTCGAACTTGCGCTGCTGCAGACAGCTCCATAGCACAGTTCTTAACCACTGCGCCACTGGGGAGGCCCTGTTGTTTTGTTTTTTAATAATTGTCTGTACTTGCATCTCTTCTCCAAATAGATATATCATTCCCACTCATCCCAAATAGATATTTTATCAGTCCAACTTGTGCATGTACAATTTACTCTCCAATTTACTTTCAGTAGTTAGCAACCAATTGTTTGTATGTAACAACTTTAAAATCCTTTGAAAAATAGTTCCAGAGAACTCATTTTAAGTTGCAAAGTTTCTGTTATTTACGTAAGATTTGTAGTCTAAATGTACATATGGTGATTATATAAGCTTTGATAACAATTCAAAAAGGAATTCACTAAAAGATGTTAAAATAGATTAAGCAAGATATTATGCCAAGATTAGAAATAAAAAGGCAAGAAAATCTTCATGTTTCTTTTTTTAAATGCCCATTTATTCCCCTTGTTGTCCTGTTTGTATATCCCAGAAGCCGTGTATCTCTTATATACCTAAATATTTATTGCTTAGTCATGAATAAATTACACATTTCTTGGTGGATTATGAATATGCATTGCTTCTCAAATGTCTTAGTTTGATTAAAAAAATCACTAATACTTTTGAATTGAACTAGATCTTAACCCTTCTGTGATATCCAATTTTTTTTTATCTTTTATAAAGTATTATAATAAACACAGGGTGTTTTGAATAAAGGTTCAAACTTTGTCCTCAACTGTTCATTTTATTCCTATTCAGAACACTCAATATCAATGAATTACTTGATAATTTTCCTGTTGTATTCTAAAAAGACTCACTGAATTTGAAATGAAAATTATTTTAATTACAGTGACAGAAAAGTCGATATGATATTTCTTTCTCGCAGTTTGTTCATATGAATTCATTCAAGAAGTAAAATTGTATTGGATATAACTTATGTACACATTATGCAGTTTTAGTATGTAAATGGTAGCTCAAATCATAATGGTAACCCAATTTTATAAGCAGTATTTTATGCCTCCCCATATAGGTGGGTAAATGGTGTATTTTACTTTGGGGAGTATAATTGAGGACAAAGGAGTTAATTTCACTGGCTGAGGAATGGGTTAGGGGCAAAGAAATGTGGAGTTGACTGAAGTTCATTGGCTTGTCCTAGGACAGTTACACAGAGAAGGGTGAAGAGACTTCAACTGGATTTTAGATTCCTTTTGATAGACCCCTTTCCCCTGGGCAGCTGCCTCTTCTGTGTCAACAAGCTTGTGGCTTAGCCCAAGGCTGGGTCATTTCTAGGCTCTACTGTTTTGTAAAGGCAAGCCTCAAAGAGAAGTTTGGATAATTTTTTTTTCTTTTATGCTCTATAAGGATCTGAGAACAGTGTAATCCTTTAACCCCAGTTTCAATGTTACTAAATTACGTGAATCTAAAACTTCAGATTACTCAAAATTCATTTAAATTTGACCTTAGAATGCTAATTTCCTCTTCATTTCCCCACCATTAAAATTAACATATAGCTTCTAAATATGCAGTAAGTGATGGTAAAAGCTTATTGTGATAATAATAGTTGATGTGAATTTAAAAAGTGACCTTTTTTTTAATGAATAAGTCCCATTTAACTATATCATCACAGATAATCAGGAGTGAATTCTAAAAGTCTAAGAAGGTTGTGTCCAGCATCGTACTTCTAAGATAAACTCTAAGCATTGCAAATAATGAGATTTTTTTCTCAGCTCTGATCAAGGATTCATATTGGCAAGGTCTGGAAGAGAAGTTATCATATGTTGTACACTCTATTAATATGAAGCTATTTACCCAATATTCAATGTGTAAAAATCTGTTATTTTTGGCGAATACATAAAAGTGATACTAACACTACCAGTCATTTATATACATGAATGTTTTTGCATCAGAAATGAACTTTATATTCTTATGCTTTTAAGATTTTTCTATTTGGTGTTAAACTCTTCATATACATAGGTCTAATTTCTTCCTTCAATTCTTGTTCATATTCTTGACATTTGAAATTCCAGAATGTATATTGTTGAAAAATTATCATTTAATAATAACTCTCAGTTGAGAAAGTAGAGAATTCACCTCATCTTAAGTCTAGTTAAAATTTTTTATTAGCAATCTTTCTTTGGATTCTTGATTCTTAACTGCTTTACTGAGATTTTTTAATACAGTTGTACACAATTTGTTCATTTTAATTGTTCACTTTAATGATGTTTTAGTAGATTCACAGGTGTGTGACCATCAACTCAGTCTAATTTTAGAATGTTTCTGTCACCTCAGCAAGAAAGCCCATACTCATCAGCAGTAGATCCTCAGTAGACCCTCCCCGAAGCAATGACTAATCTACTTTCTATCTCTCTATACTTGCTATTCTGGACATTTTATATAAAATAGTGTTGTGAATATTCTCTTATGTCTGACTTCTTTCATGGAGCTTATTTTCATTGTTTATTCATGTTATAACATCTCATTATATTATTTGTATTTCCCTAATGTCTAATACTCTCTGAAAACATTTTCATGTATTTAATGACATTGCTTATATTCTTTGGAAAATTGTTTATTCAATTCCTTTATCCTTTTTTGAGTTATTTATATTTTTATGAATGAGTTCTTTGTGATTTTTAAATATTGTTTAAAAATATCTTATCGGATATATGACTTGAAAATACTTTTTCCCATTATGTAGTGTTTTTTAAAGCATAATGGTTTTAATTTTGATGAAGTCCAATTTATTAATTTTTTAAAATCACTTGGATATGTGACACACTTTAAAAAAAACACTAATGAACTCAAGATCATGAACTCAAGATCACTGTTTCTTCTGTGAGTTTTATAATGTTATAATTAGAGTTAGTTCTGTGATCCATTAGTACCTTTCTTATGATGCAGGGACCCAAATCATATTTTTGCATATGGATGTCTGTTTGCATCATTTTTTGAAAAGACTAAGTTCTCTTTCAATTTTCCTTGTGCACAATGGTTTTTTACTATTGTAGACAGTATATAGAGCCCTAGTATGCACTCTTTAAAATACTTTAGGAAAGACTTTCTATTGTAGCTTATATTTCTACTACACCAGAGGTCAGAAAACTTTTCCTTAAAGGACCAGCTAGAAAATATTTTAGATTTATGCATAATTTAATATCTGTTACAGTTACATAATTCTGATGTACAGTGCATTCATTGACAAAGTATATATGAGTGAGCTTGATTGATACTGTACAAACGTATTTGCTGAAACAGGAAGCTGGCCTTCGATTCCTGGTTTGCTGAGCTCTTAACCAGACTTATGCTTCTAAGTAACCATGGTTACATAACAAACATATTTTTAATGCATGAAAGTTTTTTTTCTTATGTCACACCATGTATGTTACCCTCTTTCAGAAGTATTTATTTCTTTAAGCTCATCTAAGTCTCTCAAATTATGATATTGACCCATTGCTTTGACTTGTCCTAAGTACAATAGAGCTATACTCTATCTGCTTGCTCCAGATAGCCGTAGTTTTTATTAAATCACCTCCACTTTTTTATGCAGTGATATTACAATTTTGGTTTTGTAATCATCTGACTGTCCAGTTCTTTTTCCTCATTAAAGGCTATTGAACTATACCATGTCCATATTTCCAGTGTACTTTGCGCTCTTCCTTCCTGTGTTTGACCATGTTGATTTCATCCCACACTATCATGATCTTAAACTAGATCTCCTGTTATATAAAAAAAATTTTTTTCTTAGATTTCAAAAGTATATCAGGTATTTATTCCACCATTAATTACAACTCCAAATCTTGCACCAAATTTTCATTGTTATGCAGTTTTGGATGTTAACTTCCCAGTCCTCCTTCAATTGGCTCTACATTTCCACATAACACAGTAGAATCAGCTGTGCCAATATTTGTCTGTGCTTTCTACCAAGTATGTTTTGCAACAGAAGTAGAAATTTTAGTCAAGTTAGTCAAGAAAAGAGCAAAACTCAAAAATTTTACCATCATACTTCATATCCTAGTCTCTCACTGACTATATTTTTCAAATTTTGACATTTCATCATCACCTGTAGCATAAAAGCAATAATGCCAAGCTATTCCAAGGAATGCTAAATTAATCACTGAAGAGCTGACAGTTTTGGAATAAAACATTCTAAATATAGAATTTCTCACCAAGGGGTCAAAGGATCAAGGCTCTCCTGTTGATAAATTGGATGTGTGTGATTTAAAATAAGTACACATCACTAATAAGGATTTGTAAATATGTCTTCAGATCCAACTTCTCATATTTGGAAATAATTATCAAAGTAATCAAAATATAGAATTATGAACTTTAGGAGTGAAGAAGAATCTGTGCTTGTTTTTCTTTTACAATAAAGACTTTCTGTAGGTCTTAATTTATGATTCTGGGAGTTATCTGTCTTCAAAATGATAATGTATCCCTTGACAATGGAAGTTGAAACTATCTTTTATTTTATTTTTTTTTTGTTTTTTTTTTTTTAAAGATTTATTTATACAAGCTGGGGTACAGGCCAGAGGTGTGGGGCGGCGAGAGGGCTCACCAGAGACAGAGCAGGGAGCAGAACAGGCAGATCAGAAATACACTGCTGAGGGGAGCAGCGGGCGAGGCAGGAGAGGTCTGCCACACCATGTGGGATTCTCCCGGGGCTGGGCATCGAACCCGCATTGCGCGCTGCCCAAAGCGCCACAGTGCAGCGCTCAACCGCTGCGCCACCAGGGAGGCCCGAAACTGTCTTTTAATTCTGCCACTTATTCCATTGTTTTCATTGTATAGTAAAAGATAAGAAGTATGAAATGATATATTAGGAGATAATCAGTTTGTCCAGGTGAATGCCATGTTAGCTCCATAATAAAAATCTGTGTTTTGCAGAACATAAGATATGCTGTCTTTTTCAGAGCAACAAAATAAAACACCTTTCCATAACATCCAGATAACTCTTTTACAAGGCAAGAAGACATAAAAATTTAGATTGCAGAAAGAATATGATAAAAAAAAAAATGAGGTTGGGTAGGAGATACCAAAAGAAAATAGGAGTTAAAAGACAGAGCAAGATGGTGGGAATAGAATATCAAAGATGGAAAAGTGAGAACACTGAGCTTCCCACTTTAAAATTAATTTAATTACAGTCCTTGAATTTAGGAATAAATTGGGAGGGGGGAGGAATGAAAGGATTTAATAGTAATTATGGGAAAAATATTTAATGTGAATAATAATTAGCTTATTTGTAAGATTTAACATTGCTCTATTATAATATCAGAATGAAATATTTAATAAGCACCAAGTCACATTATTATAAATTCCATGAAAACATGATTTTTCTATTTATTTAAAAATTGTGTCATTTGTGACATGTTACCTCTAATTTCTTTATGTCATCGATACACAAATAATGACTAAAAAAAAAAAAACATGAAAAAAGGCAAATTGTGTTTGCATTTTTCTTATATTGTAAGGAAAATCTTGAGATATGTCTCCACTCTCTTTGTAAGTTGCTTTTTTACCTTTGATGGTTTTGAGAAAATGGACTTGTTGATGAGAGATGGTGAGGAAGCGATGTTTTAGATCTTAAGACTGGCTTCTCAGTAGTGAGTAGGCAGAGATCAATAGAGAAAGATCAAACAAAAAGAGGTGCAAAGGTATTAGACTCGTTGAACCTTCTTAACCATATTGCCTAAGATCAACCCTCCTCTGCATTATAGAATTTCTGAAAACAAATTTTATGCTGCTAAGTGATTGATGTCTTCTCACATATGTTAGCTTGCAGTTCATGATCTGATTGTATAGCTTAGAATTTTTGGAGATAAACAGCTATCAGATTTTTTCCAGGCACAAGTTGATAAAGAACAATTTCTTTTGAGAAATGTTAAAACAAGTATCTACCTTGATTGTGTCAACAAAAACAATAATGAATACTTTTAATATGAACTAAAAGAAGAAACATCTGTTTCCCTAGGCAGAATATGTTCCAAATACTCATGATTTTACAAAAGAAGCAATGGTATTAGCAGAATAAAATGTATAAACTGTGATTATTCAAGGTTTAATGCGTACATTTTTCATTTGGTGAATTAGTTTCAGTCTCTCTATTTCTTAAAGCTTTCCTTTTACCATTTGTTACAATTTCTAGAAGAAAAAGAAAACTAAAAATGCAGAAGGAAACAGAACCCCCTCCAATTATAGCAATTTCCATTTTTTCTCCATTATTCAGAATAATTGTTTTTAGAAGAGATTTTTTTTTAATGAGTGCACATCAGGATGTGAAGTTACTATGCAATAAGATCTAAGATTTCTGAGCAGCTATTTTATATAGATGGGTAATTTTTGTCTCAGATTGGCTATACTCTGGGGTTCTGATATATAATAATCTTTTGTTTTCTATATTAAACTTGTATCTATCTATGAAGTAGATATAACTGTTTAATATCTGTGTAAATAGAAACAAATGAATAACATAAACCAGGTAATTCCAGCAATAATATGCACCCAACAAGTAAGAAAATCAATAGAACATCTTTAATGAGCACCTATAACAACTGGCACTGTCCTTGGCAGGATTATAGCTTAGCCAGTAATTGCAGATCCTAGGCAGAGTAGATCCCTATGTCCAGAGAGTTAATTTAAGATAATCCTACAGAATGTAATGAAATGGTAATGAGGCATAACAGAAAAGTAAGACAAGAATATCTTATGGCAAATATTTGATGGTTGTCTGCTAATGGGAGATGCAAACATGAGAGAAGAGCTGACAGATTTTACTTTTGAATTGTATTGCACACAAAATTTTCACTATTTCAGTTTCTTCATAGAGACCACAAGAGATAAAGCTTGAAGAAAGATGAGAGGCTTTAAATGGGTTCAGAGGTCCCAACTGAGAGTATGAGGTGCTCACTAGGCTCCTACTTCTGCCAAGTTCTTTCTCCCGGCACCACAGACTAACTAAAAATTCTAGTCGGTTTCTCAGCTTCTAAAACTCTGTATGTTGGGATCACAATATTCCTTGGAGGGAAAACCATTGCTAGCCGCTTTACCTTCCTTCTTTCCCCTTCTTTCCAGATTCTCCACCTCCAATTTTTGGTTTCTTTGGCAACCCCAACCTCCAGTTTATTATATATGAATTCTACTTGATTATCTCTTATAGACCTAGTTTGGGGATAGGGGGTAGGAGGTAGGAGAAAATTGAGAGTAAAAACAGATGTGTTCTTTTGCCCTCATACTGTTTAAAATCTACTGGAGGACTCAGACATGGTGAAGTAATTGAATAAATACTACCTCAGAGAGTGGCAGCATTGGGAGCAGCCCAGGAGGAGAGAGATTCCTCAAGGTCCATGTGGAGCAGTGAGAAGCCTGGAGCGCTGACACCAAAAAGTGCAGCTCTTATCCAAGGGCAGGCTCCTATTTATTTAGAACCAGGTTCAGAGAAGATGGGTGAGCTCATAGGAAATGTAGATGCATAGGGATGCATTATCTGGTATGTGTTATGGTCTGGTGTAAGCTAGGGTGGCGGGACCATGAGCTATTGCTTGGGGGGCTCCATAGTTCCCCCAAATCAAAGCATACTATCTCTATTCCCTATTTTTACCTCAGTTACTGCTGCTCTTTGAAAGTAAGGTATTCTATCTGATCGCGCTAATATGGTCATAATGTCTGTCTGCTGTTTTCAGTAGGTACTGGTTTCCCAGCATGCTACTCATACTAGAACTTTTGCCCTTGGTTAGAGACCCTCTGCCTGATTGTATGTTTAGCTTCACCAGTAAGAACTCTGGACACCAAGACAATAGCCACAAGAGTAAGGAGGGTCGGGGATCCCACACATAAATACAAGGAAAATTGAAGTTCAGGTGAGTGGAAGGAAGTACATGGTGCTGCCAAACCATGTACTAGGTGTTTTAACTTTGCTGTGGAGGTCAGGAGGTGACAGACTATCATTAAGTAAGGATGGGTAAAGCTTGGTTAAGGGAGAAGGAGAGTGAAGAGCGTTCCTGGAAGAGGGTGCAACATGGTGCAAAAAGAGCCAGAGAGAAAACTGATGTCCTTGAATGAGAGAGCCAGATAAGATGTTGGGTTTAATTTCATGTAGTATAGGTCATGTATCTTTAAAACCAAGCTGAAAAGCTTTATCTTTATCTGCAAAGCAATGGGAAGTCATTGAAAGAAATGCTTATTGGAAATATTTGCTGACTGCAATGTGGTTAATGGTCTGTGTTTTATTAAATATAATACCAATTTTACTGTTAAGAAGTCTGAAATTCAAAGAGATTCTTAGACATATTCATGGTCACAGAGCTAATGAGTGATGAATAGAATAAAATTCACAATTCTATTTCTGGTTTGGTATTTCTCCCTTAAGTTCAAGTTGCCATATGTAAAAGAAGAAGGCATAAAGAACGAACTTAAAAGGTAAATTTGGTTGTTGGATGGCACCCTAGAAAGCAGAAGTCAGGCTTGGGTTCTGTACTTTGAGAATGGGGGTTGGGGAAAGAGAGAATGATCATGTTGGTTTAGAAATGGATGATATGGCATGTAAGGACTAGCTGATGGGACTAGACCAGTCTATTCTATAGAAGAGAAAATGTGAGTGGTTGGAACACAGTAGCACATGACAAACCTGACTGTGCTTTCCTTCTTCAAACAGTTAAGAGAATGAACTTATTCTGCAGGGCTCCACAGAGTTAGCCAAGCCAATGGCAGTAAGATACAGGACAGTTCATTTCAGGTTCTTAGAAGAAATCTCTGGAGACATCTGTTGTCAAATGGTAGTGTAGTTTTCTCTGGTTGAAAACAGATAGGCAAAGCTGGATAACCACTTGTTAATGATATTGTTAAAAAAAAAAAAACCAGCAGCATTTATTCATTGAGCAAATAAGTGAACCTTATGATGTGTTCTTCATACTTCAGTTCTGTGATTCTCTGATACATAATTGCATATATTTCAAATTCGATAAATGATGAAAGAACCTAAGTATCAAAAAAATAGTAAAATGCTTTCTAATACCAATGCATTTGATCATACTTCCAACTTTTTTTTTTTTTTTAAGTTTTGAAATATCCTCACATAACAATGATTCTTAATGTCTACAGCACATTTAAAATCTAGGTTCAAGGCAGTCTGGAATGCTGGACATTCTAGGTTACATAATAAAGCATCAATCCCTTCAAAAAATCTCTAGAAATGTATTGAGTATTACTAAGAAATCAGATAATGCTAGAAATCACTGTATATGTAAAATAAATGGAAAATTATTATAAGGTTTTATGTCTAACTTGATTGTTGGCATAAAAATTGATGGTTCCTTTGTTAGCATGAGGCTTTCTTAATGTGCTCAGCATACAGCTAGCAATCTTCCCAACAGTGACAGAGATTAATTGTCCTATTAAAATACACAAACAAAACCAAAAGTGTAAATGTGGAAGTTTTGCAAGTGAAGAATGATATCTGCAATTTGGGAGATAAATTTATGATTACTCACTGAGGCCTGGTTTACAGCCTTTGTACCAATAAAATATATATAACTTTTGTTTCTGCCACCAGATGGCAGAAGGAGGCATTGCTTAAGTAAGAGTTTAGAGTTAAATTGCTTTAATATTTCTTACATAATTAGATTAAATCAAAACAGACAATTTGAATATTTTTAATAGCTCTTGTAACAAGTTTGGTAATGGTGGAGATGGAAAATATTAGCTAAAATGAGATTTTGGAATTAAATTCATTACAAATGTTTCTTTAAGTGTACCCTTAGAATAGTACTCTTTTACTAAGAAAAAATGTCTCACAAGTAATTCCCATTAATATTTTAATTCATGAGATAAATATTTTAGTTATCTCCTCATAAATTACTAATGGCTGCATTGTTCAAAAAGTGGTCAGTAGACAAGTAAATAGGGTTACTAAGTATAGGTGCGATACTATACCTTGAATTACACACAGTGTTATAAATCAATGTTACATCAATAAAAGAAAAATAAATATTAATTTAAAAAGTCATTTCAATGAAATACACATTTCTTAACTAAAGAAATGCTATGACTTATCCAAAAAAATTAAGGATAAAGGCTATATTGGCTACTTTTTTGGTAACAGTTTACATTTTTTATAATGGTGTTTTGTTCAGCTTAAAAATTCCACTTCCTTGTGTCCCATTGACTCTGTATCTGCCTTAGCAGCCTTCTTATGACAAAGAAAATATTCGTATCTAGTAAGTGTGTATGGTTGAATCATTTGCAAGGAAAACCCTCTTTGCCAACCTAATGGGCTATTCTGAATTTAAACTCACAGCATCATGTGACAATTTGACTGTGTTTTCCTTCTTAAAGCAGGATTTTTCTTTGATTTAGGCACTGCAGTTCTTCAGGTTTCTTTTTGCATCCCTTTCGATCTGTTTGCTGGGAGTGGGTCCTGGCCTCCACCTCCCTGCAGATGTCAGAGATCAGAGGGCCATTTCTTTACTTCCTCTGCAACTGCCTGCATGCTGTCTTTCATTCCCTCACCTCCAAACATTATCCGAATGAGGTTCCCTAAGTGTCTATTCAGCCCTCTTCTGTCCATTGACTTCCAGAACCATCTATCCACTGCCTTTTTGAAATAAATCTATTTTATTCTAGCACATTCCCTTTCTTGATGACACTGACTTTAAGAAGGGGTTAGACAAGTTTTCCTGTGTAATGTTCCACTTTTTGGTAAAAATGTCAAAAATGTGCTAAATACTGTATGGCCTACATTTGTATCACAAATTCAATTTTTTTTTTTAATAGAGGGGCCAAACTATCATCACTCTTCTTCAGAAATAGGATATTTATAAGGGATTTTGAATGTTTATTTTTGCTTAGGGCAGTAATAGCTAAACAATTGAGGTAGATCTTAATGTGCAGAATAGACATTTTTAGGGCTAAATACACATTTGAGTCCGTGTTACTGATTCAGAAATGTGTTGATTATATATTAGTTTGAAGCGAGGGTTATTGGTTTATCCTGGTTGTTTTATATTAAAAGATCTGCCAATGTGAATATGCCTGTGATGTATATTTTATATTTCTTTCACCTGACTTGGAGTAGAATACTGCCAACAGTCATATCCCACAAGGCAGCCTAGTAGCCTATGACATGTCTTACGCCAAATATTCTGCTTAAATGAAAAGCTGCAGTGCAGACTCACTTTGAATCTAAATCAAGAAACATGCAAAGAATGAGACAAGGCAGTGAGATCTACAGTTGTAAAGTCATGGATTAATTTGCTGAAGTAACCATGAGTCAGTCCAGTTATGAATAAAGCTGTCCTTATCAGGAAGAATGCTATTAAAATGAGCACCTACTATGTGCCAAGTATTGCTGTGAGTACTCGAAAGCAGTAAACAAGGCAAAAGTCCCTGGAGTCATGGAATATAAACATTGATGGAGACATAGACACAAATAAACAAATATGCAAGGTGATTTCAAGTGGCTATAAACCTTATGGAGCTATGGAGTTAATGAAGCTGGTATTGTTCTGGGGTAAGGTAGATTGGAGCCAGTCCCAGAAAGTCACTTTGAAGGAATGAAAGCTGAGATTGTGAATACTAAAAAGTGACCACCTTATAAAAATTTTCAGGGAAGAACATTTTAAGTAGCTTGAAAAACAAATGCAAATACCCTGAGACATAAGCTAAAACACTGAAAGGGCAGTGTAGCTACCTAGAGTTTTGTGAAGGGTGTTTAGAAAGATGGGAAGAAATTATGATTATCTGGGGATGTTTAAATCTCAAAGAAAATCCACTAGACTTATCAGTAAATAATGAGATACGATATCTCATCATTCTGGTTGCTGTATGGACCATGGGTATAAGGTGAAAGCAAGGAGAACTGCTTGGTGAGGAACAAGAGAGAATGATAATTTTCTTAAGTTTTCAAATGGGGCAAATGGGACACATTAGGAGTAAACTGGAAAGAATGACAGGGTTCAAGTAGTATTATTGTTTTTTAATTTTTATTTATTTTTTTTACGATTGGGAAACCTTAAGCATATAGGTTAGGCTTGAATAAAATAAAAATGCAGAGGAGCAATCATAGAGACAGGTAGAAAAAAGTGACTGATATCAGATTCTAACTGAGATGTCAAGAGTTAAATTAAAACAGCATTAGCTCCCATCTGAGCTCTCTCAAGTAGTCCAAGAAATCTTGATGAATTTTACATTAAGGGTTACTGGTGGAAACTTTATTGTCTAGAATTAGCAAGAGAGAGATATTAAAGTACCCTCAGTTCCATTACACCAGTCAACAAATTTTTACGAAAGTCATATAACTGAAATAAAATTAGCATTTCCTATCAATTTGTATGTGTTCAACACGAATATGACAGTCAAATTCCAATCCGGGCTCTAGTTTTTTTGTAATCTGCAATAAATGGATGTTTACATCACGAAATGCATGCCAATAGTAATAGGCCTACGGTTAATACCTGTAAAAAATCAAGTCATAGACTATTTCTTAGATTTCTTCGCTTGTCTCTTATACAGCTGCTCAGGAGCATCTCTGGGGAGTGTCCAGCAGTAGTCAACCAGCTTTGTAGTGCACCATTTTGCCTGGTATCTTTGTTTCATTGATGCGATATCTTGATGAAAACATTTGCCATGTTCTTCACTAACCATACCACAGTTTTCAGGGAAGAAATCCAGATGGGAATGAAGGAAGTGGATCTTAAGAGACATAGTGCAGCCAAGTTTCTGATACTGAATCAGCATGTCTTCTACTAGTTCCATGTTGTTTTCTGCCCTAACATTCCCAAGAAAGTTTGAAGACACTAGGCAAAAAGCATTCCATGCTTGTTTTGCATCACCCTGCAGCTAGTTGTTGAACTGGTCATCTCCATGCAGACGGAATGTTTGGGTAGCCTATTCTCGACTTCTTTTGTTTCGTTATTCCGCTGGAAAGAGGAGGAACCAAGCAGAAGTAATGGTCTTTTATGTGGTTGCTTGGCTCTCTCCACACTATGGGGACTTTGCAAGCGGCATTGATGGTCTTTTGCCATTTAGCCACTGTGAAAGCTCTGTTGAACATGTAGCACAGCATATATGCGGGGCCCAAGGCTTGTTTTGGTCACCAAACTTGCATCTGAAGTCAAAATGATAAGCCTTCTTCACTTGAGAAGTGATACTTTTCTTCTGGTTGGTAAATGTCACTTCCCCACAAATAGAGCAGAAATTGTCCACGCTGTTAACACACTTTCGAGGCATGACTGTTCTGTATTGTGCCTAAATGGATAAAATAATAGCAGTTCTATGGAATAGTAGCTTCAGCTGTCTCGCATAAAGTCTGAAATATTTTCAATGCTCAACCTTTCCGATAGGGCTTTCTATAGTGCACTGCTGATGTCAGCTTACTTAAGCAGCTGCCTGGCAGTAGTATTGCATTGCATCAGAAAATGATGCAATCAACTCTGGATGATATGTGCACGATGGTATTATGCAATATGACATCATTCTAGGCTGATTTAGGATGTTGTTGCAGTCCTACTAGATAAATTTACATGGTGAAACATATAAAATGAATTATATGAAATATCTTCAAAATGAGAGCTAATAAAAAATTTTCAGGGTTATATTTGTGTTCAGCACACTAAGATACTACAGATTAGGGCCTTTTTAAGTCAGTAATGATCTCACTGTTGACCAGTGTTATTATCCCACAGAGAGTCATACCAAGAACAGGCATCTGATAGACATGTCAGTTTAGAGGAAGAACCCCTCATTTAATTCCTATTAATAGAGCAAGCACGAGAAGTCACCTTGTCATTAGGGGGATATTCTGCTTTTTGACCTCAGGGATTTGAGGAATTCTTCAGTCCTCCTTTGCTATAGGAGATCTCACTGTTTCTATGAGAAGCCAAATGTGGCTATGTTCCTTGAACTGAGACAAAAAAGAGCCCACCCAGGTCTTAAGTTCATTGTCCATGCAATCCAGAGTAAGCAGCTGTGACCATTTTTGTTTATTTCTGATTATGGTATAGTAGCTGTGAACAAGCGAACAGATACTCCATCTAAGACTAGATAAAATAAATGATTATTTGAAGGTTGAGGGTTTTTAGGAGAGAGCAGGAAAACAGGAATTTAAGCAACCATTGTCTCCAGTTTTCTCAGTGAAAAAGACAGCAGTATCATTTGCTGAGAATAGAAGTTGTGTTAGAGCATTTGAGAGACCCTGTGAGAGTTTAAAACCTTTAATGTGGATATAAGAGAAAATAAAAAAAAAAAGTGAAAAGATGAACATTTCCAAGGGCTAAGCTGATGGGTTTTTATTTGGTGGTGGTGGTGTGGGTGAGGAGATGTACAATTTAATGCTACTGACCTGTTGGTTGTGTTTGTGTGTATGTGTGTATGCTTTCTTATGATCACATTCAGCCTGTTTATAAAAATGAGGTAAATGGCAATACAGTTGATCTATATTTGAAATTTTTCTACATGTGTGTGATAGAAGGATGGGGTTTATGGTAATTAAAGGAGTTGTTGAGAGATTAGTTCATATAATAACCCATATACTATGCCCTCCACAGTTGGTGAGGAAAAACCCCCGAAGAATACCAGGAGGCTAACAGATCAGGAAAAAAAGCATTTATGAATAGACCGATATTCACTCTATTTCAGAAGTCCCGTAAATCCTAAGAGTGAAACCATCAGAGGTAGGGTAAGTTGGAGGCTTTTATCAGCCCGTGGAATGCTTTTGTTTACACAGTTTTAGGTGGAGAAGTGAGAACTAAAATATAACTTTAGGATTTTGTTGTTACAATGAGCTGAGAATAGCATTGGTATTAAGAAGCTCCAGGATTTTTGAGCTTAAGGATAGTGGCTAGGTTATTTACATGAATTCTGAAACCTTCTAACATTATAATGAGAATTCTAATGCAAAGAAAGAAATGAGTCCCAATTTTGGGCAAATTAAAACAATTTGTTGAGAATTCAGTTGATAGAAGTGATAAGGAAAAAGTAGAGTCCATATAGAGTCCATGAGAAAATTAGATAATATAAGAGATAAAGATTTCCAGATAGTGTTGCCACCCCCACCCCATACACAGTGTACAAAGTGGTACAGATGTGGGGACATCTGTCACCTCCTCAAAAAGAGGGAAAAAGCTCAGGTTGGCCAGTAGATGAGGCTAGAGTTTGAAGATAAAGAGGATACATCAGGTGATCTTGAAAGAAGGAAGTCTATAGCAGGAAGAATAAGGTGTACAATCTATCAAAAGGATATTTTAGAGTAATGCTTGCCTGTAATTTGGTAGTGGAGGATTGCTGAGATGGGAACATAACTATATTTAGCTTCAAATATTCTGTTAATGGTTTATGATGTTTTACCTGCAGAACTGGCTGAGGTTTGAAACCATGACTTAGGGTCCAGGTGAAGCCAGGGTTACCATGAGGATTGTAGCAAAATCCCTCAGTCCTCCATCTGGGCCAAGCACTTTTATCGCTAGGAGAACAGGATGGTAGTGATGAGCTGGGCCACTGTGGAAATCTTGTTTTCATATTCACTTTTATTAGACATGAAGAGCCAGCAATAATTAATGGGTACACTTTTCAGAATAATTAAAACCTGAAGTAATATTCAATTTTTACACTTCTGATTAATTTTAAACAAAGATTTTTCTCCTGGCTTAACAGTATAAACGTTAAGGCTTGTCATTCAATCTACCTCTTGGAAACAGAAATATTTTTTATTTACTAATAAGTATAATTGAGGTACTGTTTTCTAAAAGACCAGTGATTAGGTTCCATAATAAACACACTATAGTAATTGTTAGCTGTGCCAGTTAAACCACAGAAAGATAAGCCTGGATTTCCATTCTCTCTTCCTCTAGTTTACTCCCCCTTATAAAATTCTTACACATCATGTATTTGTGCCTGTGCTCTCTCCACAGAATGTAGTTATGACAGAGTGGCCCTGGTCGCATTGAATGGAGGGCCAGAGGTCTCATTTCGTGACCAGCTGGGAGCTTTTCTTCTTTTGTTTCTTTTTTCAATTCTTTCTCATCCTTCTTGAAATTCCTGCATACTTCACTGCCAGCAGATAGAGGGCTGAGATGAAAAGTGTTAAAGAGAGCAGCCGGGAAAAACATGAGCTTGTTGTTTGTTTTCCTTTCAGAAGGTGAATGACAACTTTTTCTTGTTCACCCTCATAATCTCAGTTTCTAGCACAGATGTTCAATTAATAGCTGTAATATAAATAAATAAGTAAATGGGTCTGTTCCCGAAACTAATTTTGAAGCTAGAAACTGACCTATTGATATTCTTATTTCTGCTTTGTTGATTTTGGTAACAGTTTTTACAGAAAACTTTTTTATTTCACCAAAGTTACAGATTCTTTTGGTGATGGGACTCAGAAATCCAAATTAGCACATGGGGGACTTTTTGTCAGTCTTCTGGTAACGGATGCATGAACAGTCCTTATTTCAGTTTTCATATGCAAGAAAAAATTATAATTTTGGTTTACTGAGTATAAGGTATGAAAACTTCCTGAGAATATATTATTTATATTATTATATGTCTCTATTTTTGACTGGTTCATCTGTTCACTGAGGGAGGTATAATAAAGACTCCTAAATAATTTTAGACTTGATGTGTATGTTACCAGATGTATATAGGTTTATGATTTTATATCTTATTGTGAATTGTATCTTTCATCAATACTAAATGACTCAGGTTGCCAACTATTTCTTCCTGATATGGATCAGCACTATCAACCTTAAGTTTTTCACCTTTCATGTATGTTATACTTTTGTTTATATTCCATCTGTAAATTATCATTGTGTCCTAAGTTATTCTACTGTGCATGGCTGAATCGAGACACAGCTGTAAACAAAACGAAGGAACGCCTTTCTGAATTCTGATACTTTTTTTCCCCCTTAACATGTATTGTGTTTCTTATAAACAGAATAATATAAGTTGGGTTGTGTGTCTGCTTTTTTTTATCTAGTCTGCAAATTCATGTTTTTTGCATAAATTGTTGAAATTCCTTAACTTCACTCTTATATTGTTTTCTGTTTTTATGCATTCATGCCAAGTATTGATTTCATTTTTTAACTTCTACTTTATGAAGTATTTTCTTCCCTTGTGGTTTTTCCACTAAATTAGGTTGCTTCTAGCTTCTTTCTCATTATATTAGGGATTATCTTAACATTGAAAACATACTTTAATCCATACTTTTTCATCAAATAAAATTGATACAGTTTTTAAATTTCAGTTGAAATCTTCATTGTAAAAAGATTAGATTTATATTGCTATCAAATTATTAGTAAATGCCTCCTTTGTCAATAAATTACTATTTATTGTTAAATGTACTTATTTTTTAAATTCTGATTTACTTTGTGTGCTCCATTTTGTATCCACCTTTACAATAATTATTTGATTTTATCCTATCTTTGATTATATTCAGAACTCACTGTAAGCTATTTTACTTCTTTAAGGCTCACGACCTTAATATTCCATAAATCTGCATTCTTAATTCTTAATATTTTATTGACCGCCAAATATTTTAAAGTACGTGTGTGTGTGTGTGTGTGTGTGTATGTATGTATTTGGCAGAATACATCAGAATAAGGTTCTGATTTAAAATTCTTCCTCTCAGAATTATTCGTTCATTTTCTTCTAATTTATTATTGAAAAGTAAAGCATCACTTCTTTTCTTTGATTGCATCTTATATTTTCTCCTGGCAAAATGCTTTTAGATTTTTGGTTTAGTTTATCTGCATTTCATTTAAAATGTTTTTTAAAGTATCCCTTTGTTATATTTATGTTGAATTAGATAAATCCTATTAGCCAATATTTGTAGTTGTTCATAGTTATCTTTGTTCTGCAGTTAGTTTTACTTTGTTTCATATTTGTTTGATTGCTTGCTTGTTAGTTTTCAGCTCAGGAAAATTTTGTTCATTCTTAATTTTTATTTCACTTGAATTATGTAAGATCTTGTGACCCTTAAACTTAATAATCCCTAATTCCCTTATCTCCTTGAACTTTCTCTGTATTCTTGAAAACATATGCATGTCATATCACTGATTTGGTATTAGTAATGCTTACTGACATTTTTAAAAAACATTTCAAGCATTAATGGATTCATCCTCCTCGTAATTCTATATTAAAATGTTGTTATTGCTCCATATTGTAAATGAGGAAAAAGAGACATAAATAGATCTTGTAAATTGCTCAGTAATCACATAACTAGTAAGAGGAAAAACAACCTTGCTCCAAACCCCGTGCTTTTAACCACTGGGCTATACTGACTGTATATTGCAAATTTTGCTTTGCATGATCTGTAATACAAGTTTTACTTGTTCTAACCAAGTTATATGTATGTTATACATATGTATATATGTATGTTTTATGTAATCATTTTGATCTAAGTCCTCTCTGAATTTGTCTCAAATGACTGTTGCTTCCCTCCCTCCCCCAACTCCACCATGTATTTTCTCAGGACATTTTAATCCTTTCAAGAAACTACATCTTTAATATCTTCTTGTGTCTTAAACATTACTTCAATTCCTCTAATTTATTCTGTCCGTTCTGTCCTCCAAAGATGTCCATTCTCACCTTAAATTTTCTATTTCCTCTGTGTTATGGTATTTCTCAGAGGAACTGAGCTGTTGTTGCTCTCCTAGCTGGTGTTTTTTCCTCTTTGTTCAGTTTCTAAAATGAGAGATCCTGAGACTATTTTTCAGCACACAGAGGATGTGAATTTTATTAACTAAATTCTCTGGCTTCCTATGTCCTGCACTATTCATACCTGTTGCTAGAGGGCAGATGTATGAGTGTGCGTGTGTGTGTGTGTGTGTGTGTGTGTGTGTGTGTGTGTGCACGTGCACACTGCTCATGTTGAGTCAGGTTTGGAACCCAGAAAGGTCTGATTTTAGCAGCATGTCATGTTTAAGTTCACATTTCTTTTTCCATTTATAGCCCAAATAATTTTCTTTACAATAAATAAAGATCACAGAGAATAAAGCACAGAGAATTATGCTTTATAATCCATTAACATTAACCACAGGCCCAATGTCCAATTGGTCTTATAATTGTTCTTTTTTTTTTTTATATGGGGTAAATCCATAAGCTAGTCACACCTTGTTTATCAATCTAAAGCTCATTTTGAATTTGACCTCACAAGTGATTTTCTAGCATTCATGATAGCATATTATGTTCTGTTCTGGTCTAGGGTCCTGCCTTTCATCATTTTGTCAAAGATTTTATTGTATACTCATCTCTTCTGTTTTTTTTTTCCCTCAAAATTGTGAGTGAGTACATAATGAAAATCATTCCAATGGATGATTTATGCCCTACCATTTTAGCTTCCAAACATTATTATTTGTATGTCAGTGTTCTGCATTTTCACTTTAAAACACTGACTGATTTGAAGTGTATAGGATAACAATCCCAACCAAGTAAACCTTGTATTCACCTGTTTTCTATTTATTTTAATATCAGAAGGTTATAATTTCTCAGTTGAAGCAGACTAAGAATGTATAAATGGAAGTATTAGCATTTGTACTGATTCCATTGTTTATCCAACTATTTAAATAAAGCAAAGTTGAAATTATCAGCCATTATTACCACATGCTTTGAAAATAACTCTGTTTCTGTATTTTGGTAAACATGTTTCTTCATGAGGAACAAATTCAGTAGAAGTTGAGTTATTAATTGATAACATCATCTGTTATCAGAGACCAATAGCATCAAAAAGATTAAGTTGGCAAATAAGTTAGTAGTACTAATTTAATCTCTTAGAGCAATTCAAACAAAAGGTGTTTTCAGTATTTTTTCCCATGTCTGAGAGAATGAAAACAGTTCTGAAGACATCAGTGGTTATAATTGGTCCTTGTGTCTTCTTCCCTTAGAGGCACACCCAAGGAATATATTATCCACAAGGATAAGAAATCTTTTCTAAAATTTTCTTAACTAAATATGTGAGGAAAATGTATCAGAGGAAATTTTTGTGTCTATTTAAATTAGAAAAGTATAAAATTTTAATTAATGTATGTTTACCTAACTCAACAACTATAATGGGGAACACAAAACAGTGCTCTTATTATTTTGCATTTATATTAGTTGTTATATTGCCTTCAGAATTCCTTTTTATTAGTCCCTTGTGATGGCAAACAGTTATCCAACTGCTCTTTTTCAAATTTCTCTATGCCTTCCAGCAACTCTGTTTTTTATTATGAGACCTTTGTCTAAATCTTAATATTTTTATTTCCCCAATAGTACCTTCCTTCTGTGAAATGAAGAAAGGGATATTAACAAACTCCCAACATATATTTATTTTCTTTGACTCAGCTTCTGGAATATCCCTGATACTATTGACTTTTTTATTGACTTCTCATTTTAAGGAGTTTGAATACACAATTTTCAGGTGCCAAATTGAATACCAGTTAGGATGTGTTTTAAGGAGTACTCTCTTTTTGTTGCCACCATCAATTCTTTTCTTTTATCATCCTGTGGTTCTTAGTGGCCTCCTTCCTTTGTGAATACAATATTAAAGGAATGAACCATGAAATATATTTATGTGCCCATGTAATGTTCCTATCTGCCTGGAGAATCACTATAGTAGATAATAGTTTAGTGTTGTGCTTGGGTGCAAAATACAGACAATTTAAATCTGTTTATTATATAGGCCTTATATCAAATATAAAAAGAGGGTTTTTTTTTTTTTTTTTTGTGTGTGTGTGTGTGTCCTAATACATGTTAAGATAAATATCATTTATAGCCGGATAACTTCTGTGTTCTTCCTAAATGAAAATCATAAATAAATCCCAACTATATAAAGTCATATCTACACAAGGGTCACTTTTGTAATACAGAACATCACTTTGACCTCTCAGAAAGTTTTATAATTTATTTTTAAATGTCATTTGCCTTTCAACCTGGGGTAATGTTCCTATTTTGTAGCTAAGGACATTGGGCTTTTTTCATGATGCTGTTTAAAATCACCAGTATTCCGATCTTTACTTTTGCAGAAGGCTAAAATGAATATTATGATAGGCAGAATAATGTCACCTAAAAGATATCCATGCTCTAATTCCCAGAACATGGGGAATTGTTGCCTTTTTTGGGAAAAAAGATTTTGCATATGTGATTAAGTTAGGATCTTGAGATAGGGAGATTAATTTGAATTATTCAGATGGTCACAAAGCAGTCACAGGAGAATCAGAGGATGTGTGATGATGGAAGCAAGGGTCACATTTAGAGAAAAGTAAGAAAGAAAAAGACAAATAACAGATGATTTCATTCATACTTGGAATACAAAGAAACAAAATAAAATAAAGACCAAAACAAACCTTTCAAATCTGACTGTAGAACTGGGGCTGCCTCAAACAGAGGGTCGGGCTATGGGAGCGAGGCAGGGAGGGGACCCAGTGAGCCCTGGTGTGGGGCTGGTGGTAGGCATGGTGTGATAATATACATTTGTAGAGGTGGAGACCTATATTCCTAAAATAAGTAGTGTTGTAGATCATCATTATCTCCATAGATAAAATGAAAATAAAAGAAAAATAGTCCCATTAAAAAATAGGGAATAACACAAATATCCATAGCCCTTTAACATCTTAAAGCATTTCTGTAGTCTTAGGTCCCATAAATAATTAATTTTGAGCAGTTTACACTTCTCTTTAAAGAGTTCCATAGAAAGGCATTGAAGCAGAAGAAAGCTCACCAGTGACCAGATGTTAAGTGCATTTAATTGGACGCTGCTACATTGGGAGTATATGGCAATCCTGGGAGCAGCATCTACCATTCTTCATACTTGACGATGTTGTTTAGTTATGTGTCTCGAGGTGGTAGAATTGTGAATGTTGTGTATCCAACAATACTAGACTTGAAAGTTAGTCATTTAAAAAAATACAGCAGCGCACAGTATGCACCCACTGCTGTATCCTGTTGGTAAGTATGTGATTGGAATGTAGATTATGACAACTTGAGCAAAGATTCCACTGACATTACCAGGATTTTTGTGTCCTCAACTTCTTAGATGCTAAGCATGCGTCTTCTTCACTAGAGCAGGTCCACATTTTAGCTTTTGACATGAAGCAACAGACTTTTCAGGTGTACAGTTGAATAACAGTTAGGATCTATTCCGCTGACCAGAGGCAATGGGTTTCTATAACTCACGCAGTGTAGGGCTGGCAGAATGGCTCATATCTTGGGATCCAACTCTCTTTATCTTCCTACACTATTATCCTTAATGTGCTGCTTTTGTCTTCATGGTTACAAGACATATCCTTGTACTTTGAGACACCACATCCATGACTGCAGAAGAACAAAAGGCAAAGAGCAAAGAGCTTTGTCCTTACCCCTGCATTTATAGACAGCAAAGTTCTTTCCCAACTTCAGCCTTAATTATTAATCTTATTGAAGGAAATTATGTTTTGTTCATGGTTACTAATAGTAACATTGTTACTGTTATTTTCAAGATGGTCTAGAAGGTGTTTTAGCTATAAAATTCTGTAGTGAAGTATAATGCTGTAGAAAAAAAGAGAAATAAATAAAATTGTGAACAATTCAGGGAACCTCAGAGTCTGCAAAATATGAATTTAAATGAGGGATTAAAATGTGTTGGTTAACTCTACTGTAGATACCACAATTCTTCAACAGCCATTGTATTTTAAAGTGCTCATCTGCATAGGGCTTCTGCAGAAAGACATGGAGAATGGTCAGCAAATTTATTATTAGTTGAGTTTTTTTTTTATGCCTCTTACTATTGTTCTTTGATTCAAAAAGAAAATATTTGCAGTGTGGTAAAAATGTATTCTTTCCCTCTCCATGTACATGAGGAAACATTTTTCATGATCTCTGTTCTACTCTTTATCCTTTTGCCCTGCCTCTCAAAAGAAAGTATTGGAGTCACAAATAACTCCTAAGAAAACAGAAAATGTCTATATCTCAACAGACTTTTCCTATCTCAAACAAAACAGTGATTTAAAATAATTTATCTTTACACTTATACGGGATAATCAAGTTGCAAAATTCTAAAACATCTATGCGCTTGCTCACATACAATATCTAGTCAAAACGAACAATTCTAAAAAGATCTTTTTAGTATGGATTGTAAGTTTTCTTAAAGGAGAATGTACTTCACAGAGTAGAATGTGATATTATTGTTGCAAAGCAGTGAAGTTAATGTGCATTCATCCAACCATGTGATTTTAAGGGTTGATTATACTATATATAGTACAATCCTGTAGTGGAAATTACCCACTTTCTCATGCACTGCCATTTAAAGCATCTTTTTTTTTAAATGAATTTTGTGACTTCCTAATGAAATCCATAGAAAAGAGATGAGGAGCGGGGAATGAAAGGGAAAGGTCTTCTATGATGAAAAGGAAGAGAGAAATAGAAAAGGTAGGAAAAGAAAAGTTTAACTGGCCATGTTTCTAAAGAGAACGCTATATACTCAGCAAGCTTTCTATAGTGGAGTCTCTCAGTTATTCTTGAGGTTTCTTTGGGCTTTTAAATCAGGCGTTTTCTGAGAGAATACATATTTTTTATTGTTGTTACAAATTTGGATCATCTTTTCACACTTGGAAGTTAAGAAAGCACATTTAAATGCTGATAGGAAATTAGGAAGATAGAGAAGGAATTTATATTTTTAATTGCTATGACCCAGTGAAGAAAAGAATTGAGGCAATTACCTTGACAATTGAAACAAAACCTTCCAGAAGATGTTTTCCTGTCTAGCTGGCTGTATACTAGATAAGAGGCCTGAAATTGATGGTGCTTGTTCAGGAAACTATTGAGTTACACTAAATGGAATAGAACTCTTACTTTTTCCCAGTCTGTGATTCTTGTGTTGGTTTCCCTTTTAATAAGAAATGATCGTTGAAAAGAGGAATGAGAAATAAAACAATGAATGTTTCACCTTGGAAAATCACCTGGAATTTTAGAAAATTTGTTCACTCTTTTGGTAAAAGAATCCATTTAAGGCAGAATAAGGTAAATTCCACAAATGTCTAAATAATCACCCTGGAGGTTCAAATATGGGAGGGTACCACGTAGTTAGGGGAAACCAAAAAAGGCTTCTTGATAGAGATAATCTTTGTGATGAGATTTCTAAACCTCACTGTGCTGACTAGGGTTGGTGAGTAGGAAGAGGGCAGGGTATGTCTTACAGGAGGAATGAACTGCCACTAAGAAGCTGAAGCAAAACAATAAGTTTGAGAAATACAGTGAGCTAATTTGCTTGTTTATGTCTGAGAGTACTGGTTTGGCTAAGAATACTGGAAACTAAGAGGTGCTAAGACAGAAGCACATGTTTTTTAGCCTGAAAACATAGCCTTTGCTAATATCTGAAGTAGACTTTATGGCTTGGGTGAGGTTTATTTACTGCCAACTAATTTTCATAGGTATATTACATTTCTATTAATTCCTATAAGGGAGAGTTTTATATTATGATGCTTTTGGTTCTTTTGATTGTCTTTTTTTTTTTTGGTAATACATGAATTTTTTTATTGTTATTTAAGTTGTTTACATTTCATATTCCCCTTGGGTAGCCCATCACTGATTCACCCGTGCCCCATCACCATAGTCCCTTGTGCTCTTTTCTACCCCATTTTGAGCCTTTATCCTCTTTCTGCCTCACTGGGTGTCTCTGTCTTGTTTGGTTTCCCTGTATTCCTGTTATAAGTGAAACCATTTGATATTTTTCTCTTTCTTTCTGTCTTATTTCACTGAGCATGCTCTCTTCTAGTTCCATCCATGTTGCTGTGAATTGCATGTGTTTATCTTTTTTGCATGCTGAGTAGTATTCCATTGTGTATATGTACCACATCATCTTGATCCAATCATCTATTTTTGGGCATCTGGGTTGTTTCCAAACCTTAGCTATTGTAAATAGTGCTGCAATAAACATACATGTGCATGTATTCCTTCAGATTAGTGTTTTTGTGTCCTTCCCAAAAGTGGTATTGTCGGGTCATATGGAAGCTTTTAGCAGTTTTTAGCAGTTTGAGGAATTGCCATACAGCTTTTCATAGTGGTTGGACCACTTTGCATTCCCACCAGCAGTGTAGAAGAGTTCCTTTTTCTCCACAGCCTCACCAGCATTTGTTGTTGCCTGTTTTTTTAATGTGCCCCATTCTCACTGGTGTGAAGTGGTATCTCATTGTGGTTTTGATTTGCATTTCCTTGATTATAAGTGATGTTGAACATTTTTTCATATACCTTTTGGACATTTGCTTTTCTTCTTTGGAGAAGTGTCTTTTTAGCTGGTCTGCCCATTTTTTGATTGGATTGTTGACTTTCTTTCTGTTGGTTGTGAGCTCCTTGTAAATCTTTGTTATCAGTCCTTTATCCCTTGTATTGTGTGCAAAGATTTTCTCCCAATTAGTAGGGTACCTGTTTGTTTTGATTACTGTCTCTTTTGCTGTACAGAAGCTTTTTATTTTGATGTAATCCCAGCTGTTTATCTTTTCCTTCACTTCCTTGGCTTTGTGGGATGTGTCTTTAAAGATTTTGCTAAGATGTAGATCTTGATTGACTATCTTTAAATGAAAAAGACTTCTTGTCATGCCCCACCCTACCTCTAAAAAAATAGTCTTGAGAGTGACAATTGTGGATAAGAACAATGGACAAGTGAAAACAGACTTAAGTTAGCAAGGTTGTGTCTTCACTTGTTGGAAGCTGATGAGGCACACAGCAGTTTACTGGTGCACATCATTGCAGTGGGAATAAGGGTTCTCATTTATTTTAGATCTTGCCTATTTGTGTGCCTACTTGATGGCATTTGTTGTTTTTTTTTGTTTTGAATCTCCTTAATAAAAATGACTGAAATGATCACTTTAATAGAAGTAGTCATAAAATTTGAAAATCCCTCACACTAACTTGGATGGTGTTAGCATTCTCTTCTCATGCTTGCAGTTCTGACTTAATTGTTGATGTATCTTCAAGGTTTCATTATTATTTTTCCAATTTAAAGTTGAGTTAAATTGTTAAGTTAATGAAATTTAATGCAGCTTATTTGGTAATTGAGGACTTATTTTTTAAGTACAGGAATACTCTTTCTTGTAGGCTGTAATTATAGCTACGTTCATTGTTCCAAATTATACATGCATTGTTAGACCTTCAAACCCCATAATAAACTCTGTGCTTTACTGTTTTGGGACTTGTCCTTAGTGTGACACAAATATTTATTTAACCAAAATCTAAGTTATATTTATAAGAAAAAAATTCTCTAAATTACTAAATTCTTTAGGATCTACACTCTCTGAATAGAGAATATTTTAATCACAAAAATATGATGAGATATAATTATATGATTTCAAAAATCATAATTAAGCATTCATGTTCATTTCTACAGTTTTTAAAAATAGGTCTGCATTGAATAACTTTTTATTAAGGTTAATGAAATAGGAAAGCATATGACATTGTAATAAACAGAATTATGGGTTTTGAATAATTTTATTCCAAAGATTATAATTTTATTTCTTTCCTGAACTGACAAAATTTAATAATCTTAAAAAATATATTTTTTTTCATATAAGGAAGCATCTATTGGACTGGTAAACCAAGCCGAGATTAAGAATTTAATATGGATAATATAGATTATTACTGTAGTGCATATATTATATGCTTACTGCATATTTTGAAAGTACATTTATTAACAGTCTTCTTGGAAGACTGTTTTGCTATGTATCTTTTTTGTTTTCATGGGTCTATTTTATAATAAAAAATGAGATTTTGTATTTTTCCCAAATAAACATACATATATATAAATAAAATTTGGCTATCCAATTCCATTGCATGTCTTACCATTTAGAGAAATTTACTATGAAGTGAATTGTTAGAAACAGAAGACAATTATATTAGACATAATGCCTGCTTGCCAAAGTATCATTTTGTTAATATCCAAAACTAGACGTTGTGGAACATTAGAGCACTGAAAAATTTGTTAGTGTAGTATGTTCATCTCTTTCTGCAAATGAATTGCTGCTGTTGCAGAGGTTAACATTTCCCTGATGATAACTTATTTTTTGTATTTCCAGAGAAAGCTGAAAGGCAAAACTAATTTACCTAAAATAAATTCTTACATGACTTGGTGATTATTAAAGATGTTTATATAGATAACATTCCTCACCACTCTTGACTTTTATCCTTGTTAATGCCAGTGATTCTTATGATTAGCTACAATAAAGATAGGGAAAAGATACCCTATTATTGTCAGAAGAGGGAATATAAAGCCAATAATTCTGTTACATCCAGGCAACAATTTACTGATCAATACTTTTGGATCTTTTACAGCCTCTGTCTATAACCTAACTTAGAGGGAAATCCATAAAGACAGTGTTTTTGTATGGACTGGTATTAAGCAGGAATCCATTTGCCACTTCTTTCTATTAGAATATACATTTCCAATCAGCACTAAAAGGCCCAAACCTCCAGAAGATAACTCTCTGAATCCCTCCTTTGTCAAAAACTATTATATATAGTTCAGTGTTGCATAAGTTTGAAGATTTCATATATTAAATAAACTGAAGAGCTGTTTGAAATCCAGTTATAGCCAAACTATGGAAACAAACTAATTGCCCAAAAAGCAGATGAGTGTATCAGGAAGATGTGGTATACATGCAGAATGAAATACTACTCAGCTCTTAAAAAAATAAGCTCATGCCATTTGTAACAACATGGATGAAACTGGAGGGGATCACGCTAAGTAAAATAAGGCAGAAGGAGGAATCCATTGCTGGCTATTGTTACTGATATAAGGATCATTGAAAAATAAAGGAAAAGACACATAAAGCCAAACCAATAGCAAACTCTAGAAATCTGATATCAGAGGGGGAAGAGGACAAGCAAGAACAAAATTGGGAGGGAGCTCAGTGGACTATAGTAGAGGACCGTGGGTGCCTTGATGGTGGTATGCTGTGGAGAAACCTGAAGGGGGAGATCTGACACCTTTAAAATACAGTTACCGCAATAAAAAATGATTTTAAAAAATTCAGTTACTGAAACCTCCCTGGTGGCGCAATGGGTCAGGTCTCAGTATTATGAAGCTAACCACAGCCACTGCAGCACGAGTTCGATACCTGGCCAGGGGGCTTCCAACATGGCGCAGCAGACCTCTCCTGTCTCGTCTCGCCCCCTACTTCTCTCAGCAGTGTATTTCAGTCAGTCCACCTGTTCTGCTCCCCACTCTGTCTCTGGTGAATCCTCTCACCAGCCCCCACACCTCTGGCCTACACCTCAGTTCTTGTATGCATAAATAAATAAATCTTAAAATATCCAGTTATTATATAGTTTAAAATTTGAAAAATAAATTTGCTAAGAAATTTGAGTATGACCCTTAAGTATGAAAATAAGGAAAATAATATATTTAATTCAGTGCCTAATATATGAGAGATGCTTTCCTAGGTGCTTCCTGTGTCATTTGATTCAAATATTAATTTCTAGACATTTATATTCTAGAAAAAGGAAATCAATGGACAGGTGACCCAGGTGATTTATTCAAAGTATGGAGAACATTATTTTAGAAGTCCTAGGGAAATAATAGAAGGGAAAAGTCCTGTTTCTTATATAACTCAGAAAAGTTTATTTTTTTACAAGTTATTTCTAGGAAAAAGCTGATTTAATGTTTTCACTTTGTTTGAGAGAATGTTTCATGAGGCCAGTCCCAGAGAACCACAGTCTATGACTGAGGGCCCCTGTCCTTGGCCATGTTAGTCACAACCACCTACATGTGTAAAAGCAGCAGCAAGCCTAAAAGCACAAGGCGAATTAGGAGCTACCTAAAGCTACTAGAGTGAAATCTAGTGTGCTCCAAGATCATAAAAACCCTCTTATGTTAGTCTTCCAAATAATGGTGCTTCTCTTTTTCTCAGAATTTGGGATTCAGAGAGCCAATAAGTAGCCTCTTTCCTTGATCAAGTCAAGGGCTCATTGAGAGCAAACACGGGACTCTGAAAGATAGAGATGAAATATTACCTTTTACTGATAAAAGCTGCATTCGAGGGATATTTTGATATATAGCCACCATGGACTTTCTACTTTGCTTTTATAAATAACCTACAGGGGCATAGAAATTGCTGAACAGAGCTTGCTTATAACACAGAGACCTATCTTTGTAGTGTTCAACACAGAGAAGTTGAAATGAAATCACTGCAGAAAGACTGCTCTTGAGAAGAGAGTGAAACTAAAAGGAGGGGAATATTGAAAAACTAACTTTTTATTCCAAACCCATGCAGATAAGTTATTCTTCCCTCCTCAGGAGTATACTAAGGATAGACAGAGGCTGAGTATAACGAACGCTTAAAGGAAATTTCTCATTAAAAACACAAAGTTTGGTGAGAGGCTTTCGTCTAACAATCTTTCAAATTATAATATATGAAATTATAATAATGTCACTTATTTCAAGCATTTTTAAAGGTTGTAGATTATTCATAGTTCATAACAGTGTGGGTAGGGAAGTGGTTAATCTACTGAGTAACAGGATAGAAAGATAATCAAGTAGAATTAAAATAAGTGAAGTTATTAAATGAGATGAAATTTTACAGGTCACTGAATCCTTATATTTAGAAGAGATAAAGCTGCGTGTGCACAGAAACAGACTCTTGTGCATTCTAATAACTACACGAGTGAGACAGAGTGGACAACAGCACACAGTAGAAAGTTAATAAAGCCAGGAGGTTAAAGAGTCAATAAACACTGCAGCAAACTAGTACCCTTGCAGTGAGATTTTGTCTCCTTGTTAAGGATATTCAAATGTTAAAATGTAACCCCCCCCCACCCTACACACACACACACACACACACGCACACACAAAACTATCACTTTGGATAAGAAAAAAGAACAGAGACATAGGTGCACATATCCACGCAAACACACAACACAAATACAATGTGAAAGTGCTGTAGGCAGAGCCATATGGTATAGGGGAAGCCTTGGGTAATTTTGAGAGAGGAGTTGGTGCTGCAGACTTTGAATACTGCGCTAAGGAAAGTCATTTGACTTTATTTATAAAAGGAAAGTTGAGTATACTTTGTGCTTGAGAGATTGGGGCTGGTGCACACTTTTTATCTCCCACTGAATTTGGTAGCTTTCAGGGAACATAATAAATCATGGAATTGAATATCTGTGGAGTTGTTCTTGTTCTAAGTGATTATAATATTGAGCAGGTAAAAATAGAAGCTCCAACTTCTACCTGACATTGTGGCAGGATGCTGCTAGAATTGTTCCCTCTGTTCTCTTTTCTTACCCTAAGTGGGTAGATGGGAATAGAACAGGGAGTCAATAGACACCTCTTTATTCTTGCTTCTTTCGAGTGGAGTAGAAAAAAGAAGATGTCAGCAGCATTTAATATGCAGAGACAAATGCATGGGAATAAAAGACAAATGAAGCAGCATCTTACTGCATGGCAAATCACCAGGCCCATTCCATGATTGTTGCTTGCTTTTGTTAATCTGTCTTTGTTTGGACTCATTTTTCTGGACCTAGTTCCCACTATAGGATTTGTGTCCCACATTCTTACATGTTTATCACTTCTTACCTCAGCTCAATTAGCTACCTAATTCCACATTTTAAATTTTGCATTGTATTCAACCATTCTGGCTGTATATGCCTGGCTGCCAAATAAATTCAACTTAGTTTGCGTTTTTTAACTGCTTTATGGAGTTTTTTTTTTTTTTTTTAAACATCATCCTTACCTCCATCCACTGGAAAGGAATGGGGGCTCCCTCACTGCAGCTCCTTGGAATCCCCTGGCTGACCTCTCCAACTAACCATCGTGAGTGCCCAACCCAAATCAGTTCCCTTTTCTTGTCCTGTCACTTCTCACATTTGCCTCTGACACACAAGAGGAGTGATGATGTAAACCCAGTCTTAGCTCATATTTTCATGTGAAAATTAAGATTCTTCATTGTTTATAAAACATGATGATTTCAATACCTATCTCTTACATGCCAAAATTTTGTAAAAAAGCACTCTATTCTACTGAGTATCCTCAAAAATAAAAGCACCATAAATTAATTTTGATTTTCAAATTTATTTCTCGATTAGGTAACAAAAAGCAAGTTGTCAGTAATTAAAAATTATCAGAATCATCACTTTGGCTTGTTGATTTCTAATAAATTAAGCCAAATTCAGAATAGAATTCTACACTATACTTCAATATGTAAATTTACCTTAATTCTATGTCTTACATAGTGATAGTTCCAATTATTCCTAGGTTCGATATAGGTTATATTTCTAAATTTCCTGCTGGAAAAGAGATTTTCCAGGATAAAGCTCTTCCCTTGGGGATGTATGACTTCATCTTAGAAAAGCATCTGCTCTGTGTCACTAGTATTAAGGAGACATGAAACGGAAAATTTTGTATTCATAACTACACAGAATTATTGTAAATTGCTGAAACATGAAATAGCCAAATAAATTTTATTGTTGAAATTCTTAAAAACATAAATGTGTAATGTACCTTTGTATGATAAACCATAAGAACTATAGCAATTTCAAAACATGAACCACTATATGTATAAAACCACAGAGCATAAAATGTTCAGCTGCTAAGGAGATATTTTGGTAAATCTGGATATGGTTAACTTTGATTTTCCTCATTGCATTTAACAAAATAGTGGGGCCTACCTTTTCTTGTCATTTCAGCCTATAAATTTCATTTAGTTGTCTATTTGAAATGGTCTATCTTGAATATAGTAGTAAGTTCTGGAGAAAGTGGAAAGGATGTTATTCAGATTAATTATCCTTTGCTAAGTTTTGTTTATTTTGATTTCTACAAGAATGAAGGAAACAAGATAAAGGATATCACGTCCTCTTCTTTGGAAAACAAAAGCAAAATAAAGTTAAATGACTTCTGCTCAAGATCACTGGTCACCCAGGTCTCAAGAATCTTCACTTGGGGGCCTCCCTGGTGGTGCAATGGGTTAAGCGCAGCACTACGAAGCTGTCCAGAGCCACTGCAGCAATGAGTTCGATACCTGGCGAGGGAGTTTCCCACATGGCGCAGCAGACCTCTCCTGTCTCGCCCGCTGCTCCCCTCAGCAGTGTACTTCAGCAGATCTGCCTGTTCTGCTCCCTGCTCTGTCTCTGATGAATCCTTTCACCACCCCACACCACTGGCCTACACCCCAGCATGTATGCATAAATAAATAAATCTTTAAAAAAAAAAAAAGAATCTTCACTTGGAACGTTAATTGGGAAATGACCTGGGGGTACACTTGCCAAAGCAGAAGCCCCCCCAATCCAGTGAAGCAGAGATATGCAGGCAGCTGTGTAGATGAGGTTAGTGCATTCTGGAAGATCATTAGGTTGCATATTTTCCGATACGTTGATTTTTCATTTGAGTGGAAGAGGAAAGAAAAATTTTTACATTTGTATGTGTATTTGGGGAAAATTTTCTTATAAAATGCAAATCTACAAATTTTAAAGGAAATTTCTATTAATATGTAGAAGAGGTTACCAAATATCATACTTATTTATTAGTAGTTGTTTTAATTTAATTATAAGATTAGCAACAACTTAATCCAACCTGAAAACTTTTCCTAGAGAACTAGTTATATTTGGAATTAAGTTAAAACTTTGAAGTATAGATAGTGCTACCTAATTTAAGAATAAAATATATAATTTATGTAAAGTTGTTTGAAGCTGCTTCTTTATATGTGATGAGAAAGACCAACATTTTATGTCTTGCTAAGAAGGATTTGGGTTGATTTTGTTAATTGATAAAATGACTAAATGTTACCTAACAGGCAAATTTGTTCTCTTGATAAGTGGGCTTTTGATTTACAGTATCTAGTGAGTATCTCTCCCCAGATGAGCCTGAAAATGCATAGTCTTGTTTGCCTTTTAGCTTGTTGGTGATTGAGACCAGCCTGACCCTCAGATAACAAGGCCAGGGGGTGAGTACTTGTCACCTCACCCGATGCTAAATTTATTGTACATATAAAGTTGGAAGAACACTGGAAAGGAAAAAGAAAGAGGAAAAATAAAATAAAATAAAATAAACCCCTATAACTACTCTATGGAGCATTACTAATAACCCCATAAACTATAAAAATGTCCTATTTAGTGAAAAATGAAGAAAGGTGCTACTTTCCAGATCCTGACAATATAAATCCAAATCCGCTTTGAATAAATCTATTAGTTTATATTATATTATAATTTAATTTAAATTATAATTTAATTTATTATATTATAATTTAAATATTATATTATATTTTATATTATATTTTAATTTAAATTGGTCATTTATATTATTATAAATATTATAATTTAAATTGGTCATATTAAGATTTCAGTTTTTTTCCATTTCTTAGCCCACTTCTGAAAATGGCTCAAACCCAATGTTTTATTTTGAAAGATTTCTAAATATTTTGTGTACACATTGGTTTTATAACTCTTGCTCCATTTTATTTGGCCTCTTTAAAGGTACACTTATTTAATATTCTTTATTGGTGGGAACAGCTACGATTTGGCTTTTCCTAAAGATAGTGGTGAAAATGTTAATATGCTGAAGTTACATTTGTCAATGACAAATAATGAGGAGCTCTGCTTGAAGCGGATCTGAAGCCACTATTCTTGTTACTACTGTTGCTACCACTGTATACTCCTAGCTGATGTCCCGCTTTCTTCTCTTGCTTTCCACTTTCTTATTTTTTGGACCGCAGCTAAAGAACATTTGAATAATAATCATCTCTCATTCTCTTAACACTATTCAGTGTTCTTCGAATACAGTTTCATTTTTTATCTTCGGTCCGTGAAGCCGCACATGCCCTGGACCTTGCTTTCCTCCTGCTCCCCCTCCTCCTCCAGCCTTAGCACAATCCTCTCTGCCTGATCTCTGCAGTCACCTGGGTCTTCCTTCTGTTCCCTGATCACACCACCTCATTTCAGCCTTAGCGTTTTCATCCCTGTGCCTTTAGATGGACATAAAGATGCTTTTCCTGCTTTCTAAACCAAGGCAAAATACCCCATCTTTTAATGACGACTCCTCACAACCTCACATAAAATCACATTTTCCCCAGATCATTGTCATGTTGCTTAGTTATGTTTTCAATTATAGCTGGGTTATTTTGTCTAGTCATTTTAGTTTTGCTGTTTCTTTCATGCCGTTCATATGTGAGCTCTTCAGGAGTGGTGCTTCTGTTTTGCTTACTGCATGGTCATCTTTTGATGCTTTTTTGTTACCATAATAAAGAAAGGTGCATGTTGGAGTGTTTTATAAATCCTCATGCATATCCAGATACAAGATGAAATCATTAGCCAAGCATCAGTCATGTTTTGATATATACTTGGTCTGGTGAGCGGGCTAAAGGCATATATAATGCGTGACTGTGTGCTGTCCTTAAGGGCCAGTAAATAAGTGGTCACCTAATCTTCATAGGGCACACATCTTGATATTGATTCATTTTCTGAGCATTTTCTGTAATAGAAGTAATTAAAGCCTGTGAACCAAAGTGAAGGAAACATTTACAATGCTGAATAACCTAAAGTGAAGACAGGGGTATCTAATTAGTCTTTCTTGTGACAATCTTTTTTTGGATTAATTCTTCTCTTTGGAAAGTCTAATGCTGGTGCTTATGTCACCAACTCTACTGATAATTAATAGTGTTCGCCATACACCTACACATATTCCCTCCAAAATATCCTTGTGTAATGCCACTACTGGAAAGAACAATTTCAATTAGGAGAGTTTTTGAAGTATGTATCATGTAGTCTATTATAAGGAATGTATCCTATTGTAAAAGGGAGACAATCTCTGTGAGAACATGATATTTTATGTAACATGTCTGGTAGTGTGTTGTTTAACAAAACATTTTATGAATACTTCATCAGTACATGGCTTAAGAAGGAAGACAAGCATTCATCCATATTTTCTATTTTTTGAATCCTTAAGATGTTTTCCTGTACTATTTTCACCCAAGTCACAAGCTTATTAACTTAGGAATAAGGTGACAGGGCCTTTGTCTTCAAATCTTGTAATTATAATTAATAGTAAGTTAAAAGGGAAGCAGAGAGCTTATATTCAAAGCTTAAAGTACAATGACTTTGTAGTACTGAGGGCATCTGCCAGGGAGATATTTAGTAAGAGTTTATTCTTATTAATTAGAACTCCAGGAAGACATCTGTCAGAATGGAAGTTATTCTATAGTTATAAGAGCTTTGTGGACAGGCTTGAGGAGAGAAATTATTCTCTTTCCCTCACAGTATGCCCTGGAGCCTAGCGGAGGACACCCCGACTTAACCCCCAAGGCCAGCAACTACTTCATACATACTTGCCAGATGTGTACATGAGGGCAGGGATGTGAGTCCATAAGTACATACTGTCTACTTTCCATGCATTTCTTTCTTTCTTTCCATGCCTTCTTTCTTTCCATGCTTTCTTGAAAACCATAAAACTTCTTGATATTAATGTGTAGAAGTATTAAATACAGGGGTTGTATTCTTTTCAGAGAGTTTAACATTAAATAAAATCCAGAAATGTCTTTTGTCTATGAGAACCTTACAGAACACTATTTTTCTCTAAATATTCATAATTTTAAGCATTGTACTACCCATGATCTCTTAATGAGGCATGTATGGATCATAGAAGTTTCCTATACCAAGTTTGGGTGGCAATGAAGTATACCATTGAGTTATGATAACTTAACATTTATGTTTAGATACAATTCCAAATATATTACTTACATCAGCTTATCTTAACCCCACAACACAGCATGCTTTTTATTTAAGTATATTATTTCCTTCTTTTCACATGTAAGGAAACTGAGGCTGAGAGCTTGTACAGTGTAATCAGCTAGGAAGTTAGAGGCCAACATTTAAATGTGAAAAGGCTGGCTACAGCTTTCTCTGGGAACTCTGTCCTTCTGTACTATAATACTATTCACCGAGCTTTCACTATGTGCCTAACGCTGTTCTAAGTGCTTACATGGATTACCTTATTTAATTCAGAAACAAATTTGACTTGAAGAAAGTCAATACTATTTTCATCCCATCTCTCAGATAAGGAAGCTGAGGCAAAGGCTGGTGCAGTAACTTATCTAGGATGTCTAGCAAGTAGACGTGAGTAAGAGTTCAAACTCATCCTTATTCTGGAGTCCACTCTCAAATTCTGATCTGCTTCACGTTGTTAAAATGCTTTGCAATAGTGGTAGAAAAACTCAGACCCAAAGACCAAATCTAGTCCACTACCTGGTTTTTATTGGAACACAGCTCTGTTCATTCACTTAAGTTTTGTGTATTGCTGTTTAATGTTACAATGGCTGAATTGATGAGATATGACAGAAACTACTAGATCCATAAGCCTGAAATGTTTACTACCTAGCCCTTTGCAGAAAACATTAGCCAACTTTTGCTTTGTACCCTAAATGTTTTTGTTCTCAATTATTATTTTTAAATCTATTTTGGCTTTGCTACTCCCTGGTTTTTGTGACCTTGAGCTTATCACTCAACCTCAGTGAAGTACTTTAGTTTCCCATCTACTAAATGACAATAATTGACCTAATTCTTAGAGATATAATGACCATTAAATATGTTAATGCACGTAGTTTTTGATATCAGAAGCTGACCTCTATACAGTTTTAGTTATTTCTCCTTCACCTTCTTCAAAAGACTGAAAGATAAGCAGAAAAATAAAAATTGAGGCCTGAATATGCTATGGAAATCTTCAATGAATTAAAAGTTTATGCAATTGACACTTAAGTATTCCTCTGCATTCAAACTTTACAGAGTACATTTTGAAAATAAGTGAATAAAAGGCCAGTGCCCTTTGACAACTTGGAATACAATGTCAAGCTCATAATATTAGCACAAGGGGACACATTAAACTTCTTTGGTGCCACTAATATGTGGAATATAAAGTAACTAAATTAATAGTCTGATAAAGACAAGCTGAAAAACTAACCCTTAGGTAACTGACTAGAGAACTGAAGCACCAAATGTGAACTTGAACAATTTATGTAATATGTCAACCTCTTTTTACTTAGTCATAAAATTGACAAAATTAATAGTACTGGGGCCACTCAGTCAGATATTTGACAGGCATTAGCTACTGTGTGCCAACTACTTTGGGGGCTGTGTATATAACTATTATACAGCCAACACCAGATGTAAAGCTTTTCCTCATGAATTTTTATCCCACTATTGTGGGTTAAGCACTTAGTACAAGTTCCGGTACACTCTAAGTTTTCAAACAATGTTAGATGTCATTGCCATTTGATGATGACAACAATGATCATGATGATAGTGATGATGACAAGTATGAAATCAGATACCAGTGCCTCATTATAGAGTTGATAATAACATCAAAATTCTGTATCTGGGAAATTATTTCTGGTCCATGACCTTTAGCCTGCATTCCCCATCTTGATCATCTCCCACAAGGAGCTGGGATTTGCAACTCCCCATGGGAGTCTTTACTGATATGACTTAGTCTTTACTTATGCACTTATCCAATGACTAATTCAATATTTCCAATTTATTAATTGATTATTACTAGTCTTAAGTCCCCTTCTATAGCTGTTGAAAATATTTATATTCACTTAGAGACTATTTCATGGGTTGTTAAACTATATTCTTTAAGTCATATGATATTAATATTTGAATGAAATTTGTCCAGAATGATTAGAAAAAATATTATTAATAGGTGATAGATATTAAAATATATATTAGTGTGGGGAAAGTAATAATATAAGGCAAATAAGCTAGAGTTGTCTCTAGTTGGTAGAGCCCAGGCCAAGTGGAAGTGGAAATTGAAGGTTGTCAGGAGGAGGCTTCAGGGAGAAAGAAAGGAGGAGTCTGGAAAAATATCCAAACCTGATTAGCCACCAATGGGATTGTGTTTATTTTTTTTCTTTAACTTCTACAAATAGCTCCCCTCACAAAAGTCATTTTGGAAACTTATCTTTCAAAGTTCGTAAAGACATCAATGATTTTAGTTATCTTAACTTAAAGAGGGTAATTTATCATCTAGTCAAGTGTGCATGTGTCTGCCAGGAAAGCTGTGAGCCAACATACATCATACTCAGTAGCTTCCAGGATTTGGTTAGCCTTCTTATGTGTATTTGAATGTAGAATTCATTTCAATCTGACATTTTTTACCTCTCATCATATTTTTCTTCTAATTAAGTTCTATAAATTTATCCTCTACCCAGTTTGAGCTGTAATAAATTCCTTTCCTGAATTGGTCTTCTGCAAGTCACAAACCAACATTATGATGAATTGCAGAATGAATAATTTCCCTTCTACCATGTTTATTTTGAGCAGCATGTGCTAGAGTAAAAAAAAAAAAAAATGAAAGTTCACCTAGAAAAAAGGTCCTGCTTTTAGTGGTTACTTGTCTGTGAGTTGAATGTTCTCAACCTGTTGGATCTCAGTCCATTTCCAGAACTGTATAGGTGTAATGCAAGGAAATGATTTCGAGTTTAAATGTTTGGGATTTATTGGTATTAGTGGAAGGGATCCATAATGAGAAAAGTTTTTCTCTGTTGTAACCCCTGCAGTTACAAGGTATAGTCTAAGGTATGGACTAAAGTCATGTCATTGGGAATTGATTTCCTAAAGTCTATATTGCAGGAAAAAGGAGTGGTTATTTGTTTTACTTCACCATATAGACAAGTAAATACATTATGTCTTTGATTTGAGAGGGGTGTGTTGAAATCAAACTATTTCTTAGCAATGTTTAGATTGTCTTCTAATAAGTGTTTAATATTGTTCACATTTGTTCCTGTTACATTGTAAAACCTAGTTGAAACTCTATATAAATAAGATTAAAGCATTGCCATAGATAAAATATCAAGCATTAACCTTGCAGACTCTTGATTTCAGAATGGTTTAGTTCCAATATTTAAATAGCCACAGTGATCATAGCCCGGTTCAAATAATACGGCTTAATGTGTTAATCATTAATTTTACATCTTTCTCATTTCTTTCTATGCCTTTTTAGAGTGGGAATTGCCTTATGCACCCTGAATTCATTACCACAATTTGTGTACTGTGCATTGACTGAAGCCAATTTAAGTGGTGTATTAGCACAGACTTTAAGCTTCTTTGCTTTGTGTATAGAGTGGGCCAGAGAGTTAGTTTCATTTATAGTATTTATTATAGAACTATCATAACTTGGTTATGATTCATGATCTTTTCCTGGATAGCACATGATTTAAGATATGCTGTATTCTGACAAGAATTTTGATTTCCTTGGTGGTGGGTAACCTACGAGGAATACACAATAATGTAAAATATATAAATAACAATAAAAATGTGTTCAAAAAAGAATTTTTTATTTCCTCTAGTAAGTGTGGCTACTGGTTCAAGTCATCTCACAGCACATTATTATTGGCATAACTTTTTCTACTTCAAAGGAAAAGCAGAATCTTTGCAAAACAAAATGAAACATGAGCAATCACCTAAATCAACCATCTTATTTTGTAAGTGAGGAATCTGAGATTGAGTAAAGTGAATTAATTAGATTAATTATGAGCAGAAAGCTGTTGTGTTGGAACTGTAGAGCTGTAACCAGGGTACAGAACCTGGCTCCTCTGATTCCGGGCTAGCTTACTATGAGCTGTGCTGCCTTGCTGAATGGAAGTAATTATTGTGTTTCATTTATTCAGAACATAACACCATTCACGGTAATCTCCCTGTGACTGTCTCTTCTCTCTTCCTATGCAGCATCGCCATGCACCCCCGCAAAGATATTCTGGTCACCTGTGGGGAGGACCGCCTCTGGAAGCTGGTGGGTCTCCCCAAAGGCAATGTGCTTCTCACGGGATTAGGTCACACTGACTGGCTTTCAGGCTGCTGCTTCCATCACAGGTCAGTGCCTATAACTCCCTAAACAAAGCCAATATCTCTAGAAAATGCCCTTGTTTACTCTGTTTCTTCACTATGCTGTTTTTGGTTTTAAAGATTTATTTATTTATGCATACAAGAAGTATGGCATAGGCAAGAGGTGTGGGGTAGTGAGAAGATTCACCAGAGACAGAGTGGGGAGCAGAACAGGCAGATCTACTGAAGTACACTGCTGAGGGGAGCAGCAGGTGAGACAGGAGAGGTCTTCTATGCCATGTGGAAAACTCCCTGGCTGGGGATTGAACGCATGCTGCAGTGGCTTTGGACAGCTTCATAGTGACTTAACTGAGACTTAACCCATTGCACCACCAGGGAGGCTACTTCACTGTGCTGTTTTTAAGGGCACTTTACGGACACATGATTAACATATAGAAAGTATGCAAATAATATATAAAGTTTGGTGAGTGAGGAGATAAACATTTATTCTGGTGACTTTCACCACAATTTGTACCATAAATATGCCTATCATCTCCACACGTTTCCTTCTACCCACTTCCTGAATGATGATGGTAAGAATAATTAATATAAGATCTTCCCTCTTGTCAAATTTTAGAGTATATGATGTATAAAAATAGATATTAAAGTATTTAAAGTATATAAATTCTAAGTTCTCTGCTGTACAACAGGTATCCAGGATTTATTCTTCTCATGTAAATAAAACTTTATACTTTGATGACACTTTGCTCTCCATAGCCTTCCCCTGTATTTCAAAATGTTTAGATAAATGCTCTTTTGGCTTTCATTATATTGACTTTAGATTTATTGAGTTTGATACTTGGTACATGTAAAACTCAGTCCACATGCTGATGCATTTAGCAAGAGTAATAAGCTTTCCAGGACAAGTATTATTAATGTTCCTTTTATTCACAAGCTCTGACAAGGCACACAGATTTCTAGTCAATAATGCATGACCATGTTTACTTTGCCTCTGTTAATCTTGCAAGTTTTGTTTTTAGAATTTAGTTATCTACCAAAAAGGATCAGAAGGTAGTGATTACTTTCTTTAAAATTTCAGTGACACTCAAGATATTAAAGAGGACATAACTTAACTGAAAGAACTGAACCTTGTAATTTTCAGAACTCACTGAATTTCATACTCAGGATCAATGGCACAGAAAGAAGGGCTTTATAAAGCATACGGATTTCCTGCCTCTGGTGGCCAGAAAGCGCTGCAGTTCCTATGGTCAATTCCTAGCCCCGATCCTGTCTTCTCTCTTTCATCATAATATTTGACATTTGTAAACACTCTTGGACGCCACTCTTTTTAACTCTCTGGTCTAATTACTCTTGGAGAGTCATCGCTCTTGGTATAATTTCTAAACAAGTACATTGGGAAATTTTGTTCTTAGGAGGCCTCTTTGTAGATTTCCAAATTTTCATAAATTCTCCCCCTTCTAACCACCTTGGTCTTATTTTTGGTGTGACTATCAATGAAATTAGATTGAAATGAACTAAATGGTTCAGAAGTTTATGAACTATGAGAAGAATAAACTATTTTTTTTAATTTGAAAAGCTTTTTATAGTGTAATTTATCTTTAGCACTAAATGTTTGAACTTCATTTTTGAACATGTAGGGCATTCCATATCTGGTATATAGATAAATAGTGCCACAACACTCTATCACCTCTTAGGGATGTAAAACTCATCTCACAAGCAGAGACAGTGCAATTAGAAGTATAACTTATCACTTGTGTAGCTACTGGGCATACTAATCAGATTTGGATAATGCCCTGTTACTATGACAGCCAGTGACTCAAAATTTTCTCATTAGTGCTTGGCCAGCACATGGTCCTTTTAATAGATCTTCCTGTTTTCCTACTTGGTTACTGAAATTAAAATGAAGTGAAATACATCATTATTCACCCATAATATGATTTTATATTTAGTCCTCTGGAAGAATTGTAGTAAAATGCTGCCACACTGTTTTTCATTATTATTGTTACTATTATCATTGTTACTATTTTCTACTGCATAGGATAAAAATAATGGAGAAAATACTTTTATCCATAAGTATTTTGAAGTAAGAGACGTTGAATAGCAAATGTTCTTTTATAGAATATTAAAAAATATATATGATTAATTTAAACAACAGAAAAACTCTACTTTGAACTAGAAGTCAATTCTCAAAAAATTCATGTTTTAGATCTCAAAAATTTTATAATGCTGATTGTATGCAAATCAACACCAAAGATCATATACATATTTCATATAATATGTATGCTTATAATATTATATGCCAGCATATAATGTTTATGACTTAAATATTGTTGAAATTCATGCTTTCTGAAATTCATATTTATGACTTTTGATTTTTATTTTAGCTCAGGTAATTTTATCAGTAAAATAATTTATTGTTGAAGATATTTTTCTACCCTTTATATACTTCATCTATAACTTAAAAATCCAATAAATTTTATTCAAATCTGATACCTTAATCTTTAGTTACATCTTTAGTTAATTTAAGTATAGTCTTCTTCAGAGACCTGTTTTTGTGATCAACTTAATTCTGCTTTCTTTCATTGTTAGTTTTAAAGCGTACACTGAATTTAACATCTTCAGAAATCCACCCTCTTGCCCCCCCATCAAACTGAACAGTCCTTCCTGACAGATAGGGTTGTATAGGGTTGTATAGGTAACCAAGGTCCTTCATGCTCCCTTCTTTTCAGTATTCTCCTCGCTGTGTCCATCAACTATTTTTAATAACTTGGATAAGAAAATGAAAATTCCTGAATCCTGTGAGAGTGTGGCTTACTTAGCAAATAGTCAAATAGGAAGTTCTTCTTCCCGTATGGGTGCAGCCTACTTACATGCTACATTTGATATTGGACTTGGCTGGATAACTTGCCTGGCAATGGGATATCAACAGATACAACAAAAATAGAGGCCTTATGTATAATTCCACAGTTTGATTTTTGCCTCCTCCAGTCCTGGGATAGCCATGAGAAGAACACAGCCTGGGTAGATAATGCCTCTTTAGCCCAGGTCCTCAGAAAAAATTATACATCTATAGCAATGTCATCCACTTGAGCCCACTTTTAACCAGCTATACCATGACTCTCCTGCAGACCCAGAAGCATGAGAATAAATAACTTGTATATCCCTGAGTTTCAGGATGATCTGGTTCATCTAACAACATTATTTTGAAATAGTTGATTAATACAAATACCCTATTGTAGTCCTCTGTACTATCATGAAAAATAATTATTTTCAATTAAAATATTTTCAACACTGACATTCACTAACATATTTATAATTCAAAAAAGAGTTATGTAGAAAAGTTTTAACTGTAAATATTATACAAATATTATATAGACTTTATACGAGCTGGATGCATTTAAAAACTCTTTTTATTACCAAGGCCAGTCTCCCAAATACTATACTATACACAACAATACTATATATACACAACTGATCATTAGTATCTATTGTTTAAAGTATAATTAGTTTTGTTTGCATCGAAGTTTTTAAGTTTCTTGTAGGATTTATGTATCAAGATACTTTTTAGGAATGACATGAGTAATCCTGGTAGAATCTGCTTTTATTATATAGTTACCACTGGATGGTATCATAAATTGGTAAGATAACGCACCCTTTGCATTAACTTGGTAAACTGATGAACTAGATATTGAAAGTGTTTCATCAGTCAATGCAAATGATAAATGGCACAATGCAGAGAGATTGTGCACTGCAAGAAGAGAAAAATGAACAATGCCAGAGAGCAAGAACTGTAAATGTACTCCAGGACAAGGTAGATGTACTCTAAACTGCTAACACATAGAGTTTCAGGTTGCCATTTTTAATACTAGTTTCATCTTTGTCATCTTTGTTAGTTTTCTCTTCTGTGAATTGGGTACAAGAATGATCCCTACTTTTAGATTGCTTGTGAAGACTGCATGCTATAATATATGAAAAAACGAATACTATTTCCAGGCACATATATGCTCAATAATGTTATTGATAATTCTTAATTAGTAATAGTCATATTGTTATTTTTGATCCATAGATAGTAATTTTGAGAACTTAAAGATAGCTGAAAAATAATTTGAAACTGGTAGCCTTAAATACAGTGAATAAAAAGGGAAGAGTCTATTGGATATCTGGGTTATACTGAGCGCAGTCAGAAGAATGCTATCAAACCATGAAACATAAGTAAGAAAGTATAGCAAGTCCTTTTGTAATTAAATATGGAAGTGGTTTTAAACTGAAAAATAAATAAAATTACTGTGAACAAAATTACTGTATTTTAAATCTGTTCAAAACATAAATATTTCTTTAAAAATTATACCATTAAACTTTCGTGTTTCTTTTTTTTTACAGACGAGTGAAAGGAATCTGTGTGTTTCACATTTTTGAAGTTTTATATTGTTTTAGAAGAATTTTTTTTTGCTAGAGCCACCAAAAGTTACTTTTCAAGTTTTTTTTTTGGTGGTTGTTGTTTTGAGAAATGTAATGCATATGATGTCTAACCTCATAAACCCACAGGCGTGTTTCATTATAGTTGTTCCATTTAGACTAACTTTTGGCAACTAAAACATATGAGTTGCATATCAATCTGCAGGTGAATATTAATAGATCAATAAAACTCATGCTACACTACCTTTATAATTTTTATTTGATTTTTACTCATACCAGGGAATTGTTCAATAACAGCAAGATAGTTTTGAATGTAAATACAGTGTCCAGTTCTTCACTCACTGCTTGGGGTTGTACTTTCTTTTGTCTGACCAAAGCTTGTTATGTGAAGCAGCATGTATCTTCCCAAATATCTCTATAAAATGAAAGCAGTTGGGATTAGTGGTTTAAACAATTTCACAGTGCTACGTTTTACCCTGAGTTCACTGCCTGAGGCAGAAATAGAGCTGACAGCATCCTGTTAAACATAGCTTCCACCCTTATAAGCTGATTTATGAATTGTGAATAAATGGACCTCTCCAAAATCCCTCATACTCTCTTTTCCCTGCACAAGCTACCTATTCATGTATTTATGTAGTGCCTAAAACAAAAATATGAAAGTTTTTTGATAAGTATGTAATTTAGTTATTAAAAAAATAAACCCAGAAACATGGATAACCTTTTTATTTGTTATCAGCATAAAGCTAAGCTTTCAAATTTCAAAGCATAATTCATGAGATCAGTGTACTGTCTCCCTAAGAGTTTCCAAGGCCTATGCTTTCTTAATCTAGAAACCTCAATAGATCTTTACCAAGATGATTTTGAGAGATACCTATTAAATCATCATCATCATCATCATCATCATCTACTTTATGTACTTTGAAGAGTACATTTGAAGAAGTGTACATTACGCTTCTGTTCCTAATATAATTTGTCATTATTTATGTCAAGGGGCTAAGCTTTGAAAGTAATAGCATACTTCTTTAAATATTTTTTGTCTCATTCTTAAATTACTACATGATTGCCATAAAGATAAGTGTTAAGAAAATAAATATTCCCCATAGTTCCACACATCAGTGAAAGTTTGGAGAGATTGCTCCAAGAGGGCTCTCCCCCGCAAATGGTAGGATATGGTTGTACATGAATGCCACTTCTAAAGTCATTTTATGTGCCTCTGAGAGCCTCAGTTGCCCATGTGAAAGTGGGGATACCCTATGTATAAGGTTTTGTGAAGACTGCATGAAAAAATATATGCAGGGCCTCCCTGGCGGTGCAGTGGTTAAGTGCTGCGCTGTGGAGCTGTTGGCAGTGGGCAACGCGAGTACGAAGCCTGGCCGGGGATATTCCCACATGGCGCAGCAGACCTCTCCTGCCTCTCCCGCTGCTCCCCTCAGCAGTGTATTTTGGTTCATCTGCCTGTTCTCCCTCTCTGTCTCTGGTGAACCCTCTCACTGCCCCACGCCTCTAGCCTGTACCCCAGCTTGTATGCATAAATAAATAAATCTTTAAAAAAAAAAAGAAAAAATGTATGCAAAACACTTGCTTGTGCTGGGCTCAGAATAAGCATTTGTTGGTGTCTGGCATATTTTAACCTACATTTGGCTTGCTCTGAAACCAGTATTATCTCTAGAACTTTAGCCTGTCTCCCTCTTTCTAACAAGAAAAAAAATCTGAGGAATATTCCAAGCTCATTAAGGGCAGGGTGTGTCTCTTACTCATCTTTGTATCCCTGGGACAGAGTAATTCAATCAAAACATAATAGGAATCAGTAAATGTTATTTAACTAACCGGAATTATAGATTATAGATCAGGAATGTGGCCACTTTCTCTCATCATTCTGCTAGGTATATGATTAGAGAGTTATATTACCAAGCATACACATACACTCACACACACCACACATTACTACTGAGATCATCTTATCAAAGGAATCCAAAACCTAATATTAGTCCTTCATTTAATATAAAAGCCCTGAGTTAAAAAAAGCCCTGAGTTAAAAAAAGTCTCTGAATAATACTACATTTCGTTCAAAAAACTAATCATATGGAGAAGCAACTATAGACTAGAAGAATAAGGACCTTCAAAAATCTACTTCACACAAACAGAAGACTGGCAAAATTTTTCAAGAAATACTTTTTAAAAACTCTAGAACTTAAAAAACTCTATACCCAAAGACCTGCACCAATCCAGGGAACTGATTGTTGAATCTAAGCAAGAATGGTGACCTTTTTGATGGTTTAACTTGCCATATTCCCCACTCTACAGTAGCCTTGAAAACCAACTACCTCAGAACCATGCTACCTGTAGAAACCAGTACTGGCGAAGAGAGTGGAAGAACAAGTTTGGATCTCTCCACCACACCCCATTCTCAGAAAAATGCCATTCTTAGTACTTTTTGGAGCTCCTGGAAATCCCTATCTTCAGGACTTATTTTTATTTTTTTCTGAGTCAGGTCTTACTCTATTTGAATGGACTGTATAACAGGGCTTTGGTAGCAAAGAGTTAGCTTTATGTGTTTAATATTGCAGCTTCTTGACACAGGAAAGACAGGAAAATAAGAGTTTAACATGATTTTTTTACAAAGAAATGCTGGAGAGGAAAAGTCTATGGGGCTTTTGAAAACACTGCCATTTTCTTCGAACTATCAGAGGACGTGCATTTGATGGACTGTGTGCATACTTGGGAAAGATTTGAGAAGGATCTAATCTCTCACCTCTGGTTGACTTTGAGAATTTGTGCAAGCAGAAAGAAAAAGCTAAGGCAGAGTTGTAAACTTCCTGAGTGTTGAAGAAGTGCTCCAACATGGCACACTAAGTCACCCACCTAAGACTGGATGACTTACTGGTTCAAAGCATTTAATCATCACATGTTCATTCATTCTTTAGTCACTAAGTTAATCAAGCAGACTTCTGTACTGTCTCATAACAAGGAATATAGACTTTATTGAATTACTTGAGGAAGATCACCAAACAAACACAAAGCAGCAACAGCAAACCCTGGAGAGGAGAAAATCTTATTTTGAGAGTTTTCATAGTATTTGAAATGTCAGTATTCAGCAGTGACGGAAAACAGAAAAGAAGGGCAATGTGCAGAACCTACAAAATAGCTTATGTTAAATAACAAGTAGAATTAAACTTATAGATGGAATTCAATTTCTAATCAGTTACAGATGAGGATATTATCCTGTAGAATCCAGGTGGGCCCAATGTAATCACAAGGGGCCTTTATTTATTTTTGTTTTGTTTTTAATATTGATTAAATTTTATTTATTTTTTGTTTTATACATACTTTATATCATTCTTCCTTTTTCCTCTACATAGGAAAAATAAAAACCTTCTCAGACAAATAAAATCTCCAGAAATTCATTACTACTAAACCCCCCACTTCAAAAAATCTTACAAGAAGCCCAAAAGCCAAAGTCAACAGAGGAATGAATAGGAAGCACAGAATAAAGTGAAGAATAGAATCACAAAAAGGCAAAGAAAATGGCAAATACTGATGCCATTGTATCAGTAGTAACTGTAAAGGTAAATGGACTAAACTCACCAATGAAAAGACACAAAGTAGCAGGCTGGATTAAAAAAATAGAACCCAACGTTTTGCTCTCTACAGGAAAAACATTTAACTACAAAAGATAAACACGGATTGAATGAGAAAGGTAGAAAAAAACAGTTCTGCAAGCAAATGGACTAAAAAAGAAGGCAAGAACAGCTATGCTTATATCAGATAAAATAGAATTCAAACTAAAAAAGATAAAAAGAGACATAGACAGTCACTATATTATAATTAAAGGAACAATACATCAAGAAGACCTAACACTCATCTACATATGCTCACCAAATGAAGGAGCACCAAAATATATCAGACAATCATTATCATTTCTGAAAACACTTGAGAAAAACATGTGCTCAGATTTGGGGGGGTTTAACAGACATCTATATGATACTGCGCCCCCAAAAATCTGAGTACACATTAAGTATGATGTTAACTGTAAATTTTTTTATTATGCCTTTTTTAGTTTGGGTAAGTTTACCTTCTGTTCCCAATTTGATGAGTGTGTTTATCACAAGAGGATGTTGGATTTTGTTAAATGCTTATTCTGCAAATATTAAATGATCATTTCATTCTTCTTTCTATCATTATAGTGTTTTACATTTATTAGTCTTTGTATGTTGAACCAACTTTGCATTCCCAGAATAAATGCTAGTTGATCAGACAATCCTTTTAATAGCAAACTGGATTCAATTTGCTAATATTTTGTTGAGAATTTGCATCTATAGTTTTAAAAGATATAGGCCTGCATTTTCTTAGTATGTTTTCATCTGGTTTGGGAATCAGAGCAAAAACTGGCCTCACAGAATGAACTGGAAAGTCTTTCCACTTTTTGTATTTTTCTGGAAGAATTAATGAAGGATTAATGTTAATTCTTCTTTTGAGATTTGGCAAGATTCATGAGTGAAGCCATCTGGTCCTAAGCTTTTCTCTATGTAAGTGTTTTAATTGCTATTTCACGCTTAGGTATTTATTCTTTTCAGCTAGGTTATCAAACTTGTTGCCATATTGTGTGGTATTGTTTATAGTTTCCTTTATAATCCTTTCTAACTCAGTAAGTTGGATAGTGATATCCCTTCTTTCATTCCTGATTTTAATAATTTAAGTATTCTCTTTTTATTCGATCAGTCTAACTAAATATTTGTCAATTTTGTTACCCGTCCCAAATAACAACTTTTATTTTTGATCATGTATATTTATTAAAATTCTTTACTTCATTTATTTCCACTCTAATATTTATTATTTTACCTTCTGCATTTTGATGTGCCATTTAACACTATGAATTTTCTGTTAATGCTAGGGAAACATTCCATTTATATGTTGAATATGTATTTTATAGGTTAATTCCATTCCAACCACACAAACTTTAGTACGTTGTGTTTTTATTTTCATTCCTATCAAAATATTTTCTAACTTTTCTTATAATTTTTTCTTTGATCCCATTTAGGACTGTGTTCTTTAATTTGCACATACTTGTGAATATCACAAATTTCTACCTGTTGTTATTGTTTTCTTTTTCATTTCCTTTGTAATAGAAGAACATGCTGTGCAGGATATAATTCTTTTAAATTTATCGAGACTTCTTAAATGTGCCAGCATATTGTCCTGAAGAATATTCAATGTGCATATGAGAAGAAAACTTTTGTGCCTTAGGTGATTCAGAGGCTCACACCTCTTCAGATATGTATTACCATACCTGTATAAAATACCTTATAAAATGCTTCCAGATGGTTCAGCCACAAGTAGTAGTTACTGAATTAGCAGAAAATATTTGAACACATGGGACTGGTACATTCAACTTAAAAAATACATATTCAACATCAAATTACTTATAGTTTACAGTGCTTCTCTGAATGGCATTTGTCACCTTTTATCCCATTTTTACAAACCCTATTCCCCATTACATTCTGTTATCATCACCTTAGAAATGATCTCTATCTCTACTAGTTGCTTTGAATTCATAGATACTACAGTCTTGAATCTTTTGAAAATATGTTTCAGCAATTTTCTGTTCTTCTCTCCTTTCTTAGTGAATAGATTCCAAGAGAGATTTTTCTCTTATTCTTTAAACTTGTCCCTTTCTTCTGACTTTTAGCATCATTTTAATCTTAGATTTTAATGGGAAAAATAAGATGAAGACAAAATTAAGTAAAAATTGGTCTAAAAATGTTGGCTTTCCACTTATATGTCCCATCTAGAAAGAATCCGTAAGGTTTCCTTAATTTCCTGCTTCTCTTAATCCTTACCCAAAGAAAGGGCTGCTTTTGAGTTCTTGTGACCCACTCAAATCTGGAGGGAACGCCCAGTGTGTATTCTCATTATCTTTTTTATACTTATTCCAGAAATATTGCTTCCATGACCTACTTCCTGTGGTGACAATTAGTTGCATAAATTCCCATCTCTGCTCTCACGAGGTTTTAGTAGGATTTTCCAGACTTTTTTTTCTTTTTTTTTTTTAGCATTTCCTTAAGCTGCAGTTCTTTTATGGACAAGAAACTGTAAAGCTAAACCTCTGTGCATTATCCCAACCAATTTGGTGTGTCGCATATTTAGCAAACTTTTCTTGAATTTTAGTGTATTTTAATGATGTTTACTAGCCTGTGGTCTTAGAACATGTTCCTTGTTTTCTTCTCTTACTGTTTTTTTTTTTATAAACTCTACATGAGGGGAGTTATAAGATTGGGTCCTGTCATCATTGTATGCACAACTTGTATTTGTTTTTAATAGATGATTAAAATTGACCTTTAAGGTCATTTTCATTCTTGAGGCTTTTATAAGCAAATTTTTCCTTAAGACGACTTCCATAGGTAAGAAGTTTCTCATGTCAAAAAGATGCTGTCAAAATAATGACTCAAGGAACTGTTAAATGTCATGAGAAACTAACATTTTGCTTCTAGTTAAACCAAAAATCATTCAACTGTATCCAAGCTGTAAAGAAATATTAGCTTGTATGACCTAAACTTGTTGATTGATGGCCTGATTAAATTAAAGGGAAAGCTTTGGCAAATTACTGCAGTTTTTAGAAAATTTTGTTCCTGTACAGATATCAGTAAAGCTCAAGTTCTTACCTGGGAAAGACATTGTAATATATATGAAAACATTCTAATTGAGGGAATTAACACTTTGAAAGACAACATTAAGCCCTGAGGTTAAGAGTTGTCATTCCGGGGTCTCCCTGGAGGCACAGCAGTTAAGTGCTGCACTGTGGAGCTGTCGGCAGCAGGGCAGCAGCGACACGAGTTCGGTGCCCGGCCCAGGAGATTCCCACATGGCAAAGCAGACCTCTCCTGCCTCGTCCGCTGCTCCGCTCAGCAGTGTGCTTCCGTCCATCTGTCTGTTCTGCTTCCCACTCTGTCTCTAGTGAACCCCATGCCTCTGGCCTGTACCCCAGCTTGTATACATAAATAAATAAATCTTTGAAAAAAAAAGGGTTGTCATTCTGGATCTATAATGTGTTTTGTATGCAAATGTTCACCTGATTCCCACCTTTATGGGTAAAACCTATATCGAATGTTTGATAGCCAATCAAACAGTGATAATAGCCTTTATAAAGCATGAATGACAGCAACACGTTTTCATACTGTGTATTGCTGCTGATATCTAGCCAGGTTAAACAATACAAATATATTAGTAATATATTAAATATACCATTGTTTTAATTTTGCTAACATCTTTGTTGGAGAGAATTAACTTTATTTTTTAAAGATTTTATTTATTTTTGTGTAGAAGAGCTGCAGTGTAAGCCAGAGGTACATGGCGGGGGGCGGGGGGTGAGAGGATTCACCAGAGACAGAGCAGGGAGCAGAACAGCCGGATCTATTGAAATACACTGCTGAGGGGAGCAGCGGGCAAGACAGGAGAGGTCTGCTGTGACATATGTGGGTTAGCTCCCTGGCTGGGCATCGAACTCAGGCCATCACGGTGAGTGCTGATACTTGACCCCTAGGCCACCAAGGAGTCCCTTAACTTTTTAACTTTTTTTCTTACATATATTCACCTCATATAAAAGCAATGATAAATGCTAAAACAAATCATAACTTATAGAGGACCAATTTGGAAAAGGAAAGACGTCCCCTCTCACCCCTTGCACCCTAGTGAATGATGCCACCTTTAATAACTAAAATAACTAAATGTTTTACTTTGCATTAAGGTCAAGAAAACTATGTATGCAATCTATAAGCCATTAGAGCCATATTTCAGCTACCATTAAAGTTGGTTTTATGTTATATTCTGCCTTAAATTTTTTTTTAAAGATTTATTTATTTATACATACAAACTGGGGTACAGTCCAGAGGCGTGGGGCGGCGAGAGGGTTCACCAGAGACAGAGTGGGGAGCAGAACAGGCAGATCAGAAATACACTGCTGAGGGGAGCAGCGGGCGAGGCAGGAGAGGTCTGCCGCACCATGTGGGATTCTCCCCGGCCGGGCGTCGAACTCGCATCGTGCACTGCCGACAGCTCCACAGCGCAGCGCTCAACCACTGCGCCACCAGGGAGGCCCTATATTCTGCCTTAAATTAACCAAAGGACCTTTTATTCAAGAGTACTCCCTGTATACACATAAGGAAGCTTTGTGCCTCATGTGGAAGGAAGAGGAATACTGTAGTTTCATTTTGTTTTCAGGTCTGTTTCAATCTGAACTACTGGTCCTCAACATAGGCAGAGTTATCAGTAATATCATCTTAAAAATGCATAATTTTAATAATTTTATATTCAGAAAATGTATGCATTATGAAGACAGAGCATTGGGGCTGGGGGATGGTGAGCATCCACAGGCAGTAGGCTGAGGCCTTCAAGTCTCAACCAAAAAAAAGCTGTCTTGCCCTGTGGCCTCTGATCATATCAGAGATCGATTACACTACTGGGATTTTTTATCCCACCATAGGCAAGGCATGATGTGTTATCACAGAGAGGTTTGGGTGCAAAGATATGCAAGCCTAACTATACGAAAGAGCCAAAAGACATGTTCCTGCTCTCCTGAGGATGAGGTATGAACTGGCATATCACCATGTCTTAGTCATTCTATTGGTCAAAACCCAGAGTGACAGAATATTGACTACAAAGTTATAGGGTCAAGGGTTTGGAGACAGGGTAGGTGTAGAATTGAAACTGTAGCCTACCATTTCCCATGTATGGTATGGTCTTTCCACCAGGTATGCCCAGAAAAGTCCCAAGTTTATCCTCTTATCCTTCTACCACTATTAATAGCATCCCCTCTTTTACTAGAACTGTTCCAATTTAAATGATAAATTATATACTGGAGCCCTAACTTGGGGATGTACAATAGGAATGGATGAATAGCTGAAACATAATGTGTGATGTGAACAGAAGAGATGAGTTAAAAAAATTAGACTCCATGAGAGAGGTGCTAGGGAGTAAGAGATGAGCCAGGGTAGAATGAATCTGAGTAAGTTAAGAAAGAAGAGATGCATGAAAGAGGGCTAAGTAGCACAGTCAGCACCACCAAGTCATAAAATAAGATATGGAATGGTTGTTTCTAGTACATTTGACAGCTGAAGTCTTTGGTGAACAATTTCAGAAGAGTGGTCACAATGAATTAAAGAACTGCTCCTCCACCATAGTCTATTGTGTCACCTCTCCACTTTGTTCTAGTAGCCTGTGGGTGGGTGCTGCATGGTGAAATTCATCTGATGAGTTGTGAGCCTGTGTTCTGAATGATATACAGTGTTGTTCACCCTAGATCTTGCTCTCACACTGATTTAACTTTGAAACGTTTTGTTTAACTCTTCTTCATCTTAGGTTTGAATAAAAGGGCCTGGACTCTGAGGAATGAGATCCTTTGAGTGTTAATATCCTCAGGGTCTGAATATTGAGTACAGACTCTAGACTAAAGCCACTTGTGCAAGAAAGAAGGGCTATAGTTTATATTTCTTCCATATCCATCATTTTTTTTTTATTATTTATACATGCAAGCTGGGGTACAGGCCAGAGGCGTGGGGCGGCGAGAGGGTTCACCAGAGACAGAGCGGGTAGCAGAACAGGCAGATCAGAAATACACTGCTGAGGGGAGCAGCGGGCAAGGCAGGAGAGGTCTGCCGCGCCATGTGGGATTCTCCTTGGCCGGGTGTCGAACTCATGTCACCGCTGCCGACAGCTCCACAGCGCAGCGCTCAATATCCATCATTTTTGACACAAAATAAAAATGGTCTGATGTGTATTCATTAGAAATTACCTAATTTTATTTTATTATGCCTGTACGTTCATTTTTCTCCATGTATTTGATCTTTGATTGACACAAAACTCAATAAAACCTGCTGTAGTTATATTAAATATTAACCAGTACATTATTTTAAAATATGGAAGCTGTGATATCTCAGCCTGATCTGAAAACTTACTGAGCATGTTAAGCAAGACAGCTTTGAGACTTGTCAATATATTTCTAACAATTGCCCTAACTTTGGTGAAGCAAATAAGAAAATATCAACTTCCTCTGTAGAGAGTTTACTTTAAAGAGCTTTGTAGATTTAAGGTTTTTTTTTAGTTTCCAACTACAAGCAGGTGCACCCTTAATGGCAGTACGTGACATTAAGTTTTTTGAATAACAAAACCTGAATTTGAAATGTAGGAACATAGCTTTCAGTAATTTAAAACTTCAAGGTGAGCTAATTGGCTAGTGCATAAAAGGACAGAAAATCTGACTAGTATTGACTTTGCAACAGGAGAAAAAAAAAAAAAGAAAAAGAAGAAACTCACAATCTTCTTGTAGTTCCAGCCTTCCCTTGCTGCCACTTACATTTTGCAAGTCTATTTTGTCTGAGTGGACATCAAATTCCCTTTGGGATTCTCAATTTCATTTATTTTCTCAATAAAAAGAGCCTTCTTGTGGAGAAAAGAATAAATCACATATAAATGGAATAGAAGCGATTACACCAGGAGCTGAGCTTTTACCTTGACTAATCCAATAGCTTGGGCCAAATATCTCAATGTCAAAAGCATTATAAGTATTCTACAAGGTATGTCTGGCAAAGAGAAATCGATAACAAAGTATTGGATTTGATTAAAATGTTTACTTTTCTCCTCCACCCTTCCTCTTCTCAGGCTAAATAGCCTTCCCCATACTAATCTGATCTTTGTTATGATTATTGGCTGGCCTTGTTTCTGGCCATAAAGCCAGATGCCTTGGAAGTCATTTCTGAATCATGTGCTTTTCTACTACCTCTTTGTAATTTCCATGTTGGGGTTCTTGCTCTGATGTCAGTCAATGTGTCATTGAACTTAACAGATTTCAAAATGATCTTACAAGCTCTATTTATATAAATTATATATGAATATTTATTTTATTCAGTTTTCATTGTTAGACAGCACAGTATGTGATTCAGAGGTATGTCACCACCCACTCCTACCACCAAAGCACCCATACTCCTCCTCCACAATCCATTGGTATCTTCCAAACTTTGCTATCCACCCTTCCCAGCCCCTCTTGTGTCCTTAATTCTAGAGCCATATTTTTGGGGTTTGTTAATGGTTTGGTTTTGAATGACACTTTGTTTGGTTTCTCTATAAGCCACATATAAGTGACACCATTTGGTATTTGTCTTTCTCCTGATTTATTTCACTTAGCATTATTCCCTCCAGGTCCATCCATGTTGTCACAACAGGCAGGAGTTCATCTTTCTTTTAAGCTGAGTGGTGTTCTGTTATGTATATATATACCACACCTTCCTGATCCACTCGTCTCTCCTTGGGCACTTAGGTTGTTTCCATAACATGGCTATAATATTGCTGCAATGAAGTTAGTGGTACATATGTCCCTTCTACCTAGTGTTTTTGCATTGTTCTAAATTTTATACTTTGATTCTGACAACTTTATAATGCATTTTATAATTTTTACCTAAGGTGGGAAATATGCTTAGCAAGATAATTCTGCCCATGATTCCTCCGTTATAGTTAATTAAGCCTTTTTGATAATTTTGTTTATCAAAGGGTTTTGGACATCATAGAAAATTCCAGAAAGCTCATCATGAAATTTTTCTAGCATCTCTGGACTTTTACATTCTATTCTATTTGCTTGGAGTATGCTTTAATCTTTCCTCTCCTTGTCCTTTATATATCTAATTCTTCATCTGTCTTCAGGCCTAAGTGTCTTAGTCAGTTTGGGACAAATTATCATAGTTCTGGATGACTAAGACAACAAACACTCATTTTTCACATCCCAGGGGACTAGGAAGTACAAAAATCAAGGTGCAGTTAGATGGGGTATCTGGTGAGACCCTTCCTGCTTTTCATATGGCCTTCTTCTTATGTCTTCACATGGTGGAGCATAGAGAGGAAGCAAGATCTCTTGTCTCTTCTAATAAAGGCACTGATCTCACCATGAGGACTCCAGCCTTATGACCTAATTACTCCCAAAGACCTTATCTCCAAATACTCACATTTGGGGTTAGGGTTTCAATATATGAAATGCAAACTTCCTTGAGAAGATCATCATTTGCTTCTTCATGTCCCACCATATTATATATCTGTCAACAACCTCTTCCACAGGGAAACTCATGATAATCTGGTATTACTATATTTTCCTGAGGGAGTTATTTGGCAGTGCTTTGATTTTCTTTCAGATCACCTGTCAAAAATGCTGCTTTAAAACATTTTTTTCCATCCATTCAAATTGTCTTCAGTGCGTTTATTTAAATTTTGATATAGCTATTATATATTTAATTATGAGATATTAAATAGAGATATTTTGTTTTAGGAGTTAGATTTGTTAATATGTTATTAATTTGTGCCTTAGTCCCTTAGTTATAAATTAGAGTTTTCAGGTAGTTAATCATAACTATCCTCACCTAGGCCATTTCTATATCCTTTTGAATGAGTTATGTGATTGTCACATTTAAAAAAGAATTACATTAGAATCTAATTTTGAAAATTATACTCAATTGAAGCTATTCTTTGATGACTGGCAGTGTAAGAGAATGGCCTTAATCTTAGTTATATTCAACAAATACATATTTAATGCACATGGTGTATTATGTATGATATATATTTCATACTTGTTCTACTCTCAGTAGTTCATGTATATTCGCACATTTGTAAATGTATGTATTTATATATAAATATGTATTTTATGATTATAACTATTGGTATTTTTCTAAATTATATAAAAAGGTTTGCTCTGTATTCTTTATTATGGAAATAGTTCATTTCATATTGACATTTTAAGGTAGCTTCAAAAAATATAAATCATGAAATATAAAAGTGAAATAAATTATATTTAAAGGAAGGCCATCATTGACAGTCAAACAATAGACTTCTGAGGCTAGGGCTAATTCACTTCTAATGATTCTATGAGGTTATTGCTAGATTAGATTCTAAAAATCCACCTGGAGGAAAACATTTCTTCCTTCACTTCTATAAGGGAAAATGCTGATATATCCTTGAATGTACAGAAGAAAATCAAATCCATTATATATAGTATTGAAGTACTACTTAATGACCTGTTTATGATGCAGTGTATTTCTGCTTTAACCACTGCTCTTTTATTTTTAACTAATTTTCAAGCATCAAAACATATTTATAAAGAAAATTAAAGGGTCTAAAAAAGGCCACACCTTGAATATCTTTGCATTATACATTTAACAATTTATATTTACAATTCTTGAATATTTTTGCTGTTCCTTTGCAATGTCAAATTTTAATGTGCAAAGATTAAAAAAAAACACCTACTTTGCATCCAAAGGAAATGAGTTAAAATTACTTCTAAAAGTAAAACATCTGACCTTCATGTATAAAGCAACAACTTAAATCACCTTTCAGCTTAGGATATGTCATCTAAAATATACCTAAACTCCCATATAGACTTTTTACTCTGCATATTTTGCTACTCTAATAAAACCACAGAAAAATTATTCAAATACATAGTTATTATATGTAACTATCACAGAAAACTTGAGCTTAGAGTTATTCCCTTGAGGAGGAAAATAGTTATTTTTTCCAAATAGATTCATTCAAAGTTGGAAAAATAGTGTTGGGAATGAAATATTGTCTCATAAAATATATCTTTAAATAGACATCTACCAAATATTAAAGTTTATGGAAAATAATGATCTAGAAACCTTTTTGTGGGAAGTCTCTAATCTATGAAATATTTAGACTTAGTAGCCAACTATAATGCTACATGGTATAAAGTGTTCCTTATCTTCTGAATATTAAAATATTTAAAATTCCCCATACTATTATTTGAAGAAAGAAATTGTCAAAGAGTAATTGTGTAATGTGATTATAGGTAGTATATAGAGTTAGAATAATTGTAATATGAATACATTCAGTGTCATTAAGTAATTTGCTTTGTAATTATTTTTGTGAAAGCTGTATAATTTGAGTTCCATTTCAGTAGACCAACATCAGTCCTAAATTGGCATCCTTTCAGCCACTTAAGCAATTTCAAGTCTTACAAACATTGGCAAGTTGAGTAAAAGTGACTCTCAGCAAATTTCTAAGCTAATAACCTTTGTGTCATTATTAGCTACCCACAGGTTATGTGAGGGAAAATCCTGAATGTAGAAATGTGAAATTTAAATAGAAAAACTCTGTTAAATCTGAAAGGCCATATTAATTAACATTTTTCTTTCAATAATCTTATTGTATTTCTCAGTGAATTTCAATTATTAATTTGCACCAAGGAAGTATTGTTCAGAATTTTAAAAGTGTCCAAATGTGTATGAACTGTAAAAACCACATTTAGTTATTAGTAAACGGTGTATTATAAGGCAGAGAAGTCTCAGAAGTATGTAATGGAATAAAAAGTATTTCCATTCTTCTCTTTCCAGCTTTGAATGCCATTACAAAATGCAACAAGTTAATCACAAGTAACTGATTTTAAATGACTTTCGTGTGCTATTTTGGTAGACAGGAAAGGTAGTTTTACTTGTATTTACATTTCTTCAATTATTAGTAACATTCTTTTTCTTTACTCATTAGCTTTTTTAGTTCAATAATTATATGTTGAAAATTGGTACTTGGCACATTTGGGGGATGTGTTTAAAGGGATTTTTTTTCATGAATTTACCGCTTAACAGTCTTCTCTCATATACAACTAGATTAATATTTACATTTCTTATAGATTTCCAGTATAGTTTTAAGACTTTATTTCTTATAGCACTTTTAAGTTTACAATAATATTGTGATGGAGGAACAAAGATTTCCAGTGTACTCCCAACCCCACTCTCCCACACACATGGATTATCAACATCATTCATTAGAATGGAACAGGATTAAACTACACATCATAATCACCCAAAGCCCAAAATTTAGCTTAGTGTTTATTCTTGGTGTTGTACCATCTTTGAATTTAGACAAAATGTGATGACATACTTCCATCATTAAATATCATACAGAATATTTTCAGTGCTTTTTAAAACAAATCCTCGGTGCTCTGACTATTCCTGTCTCCTCCCTGCCTGCCACTCCATGGTAGCGATGAATCACTTTATTATATCGATAGTTTTGCCTTTTCCAGGATATCACATAGTAGAAATCATTGCTTAGTAATCTGCATTTATGCCATTTTATCACATTTATTTATTTATTTTAATATATATTTTTATTGTTATTTATATCTTTTACATTTTGTATTCCCTTTGGGTAACCCCCCACCAATTCACCCGTGATCCATATCTGTGGTCCCGTGTGTCCTTTTTTTCTACTCCATTTTGTATCACATTTATTACAGATGCACTTATTATTTTTTCATGCCTTGATAACTTGTGTCTTTTTAGTGCTGAAAAATATTCTACTGTGTTAATGTACCAGTTTATCCATTCACTAACTGAAGGCCATCATGGTTGTTTCCAGGTTTTGGCAATTATGAATATAGCTACTATAAAAATATGTATATAATTTTTGTGTGAACATGATTTTTCCATTTCTTCAGGTTAATATCATGAATATGTTGGATCTTGTGGTGAGGGCATATGCTTAATTTTGTAAGAACTGTTTTTGCAAAGTGACTGTACCATTTTTCGTTTCCACCACCAATGTATGATAGTCTCTGTGGCTCCATATCTCACCAAAACTTGGTGTTGTAAGTGTCCCAGGTGATTTAGCTTATTCTAGTAGGTGTTGGTGGTCTCTCATTATCGTTATAATGTGCATTTCCGTAATGACATATGATGTGCAGCTTATTCATGTGCTTATTTTCCATCTGTATATCTTTGTGAAGGGTGTGTTGAAACCTTTGGCTCATTTTTTTTTTTGAATTGAGTATCAATTTAAATTTTTAAATCTTGTATCAGATATAGGTCTTTTACAAATATTTTCTCCCAGTCTTTGGTTTCTTTTAGTACTATCTATTTCATCTATTATTTTTTTCATGGTATTTTATCTAAATATGGGTCTTTTACAAATATTTTCTCCCAGTCTTTGGTTTCTTTTAGTATTATCTAGTTCATCTATTATTTCTTTCATGGTATTTAATCTAAATAGTCATCACCATACCCAGTCATTTAGATTTTGCCCAATGTTATCTTTTATGAATTTTATAATTTTGCATTTTATATATATGTCTATCCATTTTGAGTTAAATTCTGTGAAGAATGTAAGATCTGTCTCAATTTGTTGTTGTGTATGAATGGCCAGTTGTTCCAACACCATCTGTTGAAAAGACTGTTTGTGGTCCTTGCTGTTATTTTCTTTCTTTGTCAAAGATCAGTTGGTTATATTTATGGTGTCTATTTTGGGGCCCTCTTTTCTGTTCCATTGAGCTATTTGTCTTTAAAAAAAAAAAAACAAACAGTAACACACTTTTATTCTAGTTTTATAGTATAAGTCTCAAAGTCAGATAGTGTAAGTCCTCCAGCTTTGTTCTCCTCCTTCAATATTGTGTTGGCTGTTCTGAATCTTTTGCCTCAATATCCACAAAATACCAGGCCTCGCTTGGGATTGCAAAAAGTCTAGAGGTCAAGTTGGGAGGAAATAACATTTGACAGTCTTACTCTCCATGAATATGGAGTGCTACATCTCACTAGTCCTTATATTTCATTTATTAGAATTTTTATTAGAATTCCCTCTTATAGCTTTTACATGCATTTTATTGGATTTATATCTTAGTATTTCATTTCATTGAATGTCCAGTGTATTTTTAAATCATGTTTTCTTCAGAGTACTTCTGCATGTTAACATAATGCCTTTAACTTTTAGATTGTTGATATCTTTTCTTTATAACAATTTTTCTTTTAAAATATAATTTCATAAATAAAAAATATAAAATAAAAGCATAATTTTATGTATACCTATTTATAATATTAACTGACCATCATTAAAAGTCTCAAACAGTGCCAGTATAAATAGTTTTAGTTCTATTTATGAGAACTTTGAATAGGGATTTAATGAAGGAGTTTGTCATTTTTATGTATTTTTTTGTCTCTATGTTATATCTCTTATTAGTAGTGTAAGATTTAAACAATATTTACAGTTTTCAAAGTGCTTTTGTTATTGACACATTTAAGGACATCAACATATCACCATGGTAGACAGGGCTGTAGGAGAAATCATTCTAGAATGATCTATCCCTGAATTGTCACAACCTGATGGGCTTCAGTAGAAGTCTCCGAAATTCATTTTTTTCTGCTCTAGAGATGAAACATGTTTAGGATACTTTAATTGGTGTTTAAAGACAAAAAAGTGATTAACCATAATACAATTATGCAAAATTGTATATAATGAATAACAAATTAACGCTGATACATATTTGGCTGTGCTTTATAGTCAAGATTGAACACCAGTAACGCGGTAATATGTGTACAGTAACAACAGCTGTCGGGTACAACTTGGTTATAGTGCTGCTTCTTATGACTCTTGTGCTTCTGCAGTCTTCACTTTGCATCTTGTCATAGTATTTCTTTTTTAAAAACAGATTTTTTTTATTTATGCGTATAAGAACTAGAGTGTAGGCTGGAGGTGCAGGGGGTGAGAGGATTCACCAGAGACAGAGTGGGAAGCAGAACAGGCAGATGTACACTGCTGAGGGAGCAGCAGGCAAGACAGGAGAGGTCTGCCATGCCATGTGGGTCAGCTACCTGGCCTCGGATTGAACTCATGCTGCAGTGACTGGCAAGCCCTGTGCCACCAGGGAGACCCTTGTCCTAATGTTTCAAACTGCCTCATCACACTCTTCACACCCAATTATTTTATATCTGTGACTTTGAAAATCTTTTAAAAAGGATTCCTTGCTCTTTGTGTCTACAGCCTCATGTATTTCCTTATGTTTTAAATATCCTATTATTTTATTTTCTAGAGACTATGTCCTCTCTAGGTTTTAGTTTTGGGCTTAAGCAAGTACATTCTCTTGTGGGTCACTGCCGGCCCCTGAGCTCACTGCACACTGTGCTATTCCATATCTTTAAATGATGTACATCTAATTTCCCATTCCAGCTCCAGCTGTAGTTTACCATTCCATAGCCAGTAATCTAGTTCTTACATGTAGTGATTGCACAGTGGGGATTCACATTAACTCTGTTCACAAAATCCCATTCTGTAACAAAGGGCTGACCTTCTAGAAAATGGTGACAAGGACAATCAGTTCCCTAAAGCACATGAATTTCCTGTTCCTGAGATTATTTAAAAAAAAACTTTTTTTTAAAGCAATGTGCACCATGCAAGCAACAGTTCCTAAAAGATTATTATATAGAGGTCCACAAATTTTAGTGCTTGAGTGTCCAAAATGTCTTTGTATGGGATATTTTGGCAAACGTCCTCAGTTTGACTTCATGCTCAGAGTTAGAGTAGAAAGAAAGATATCATCCTCCCCTCTACAGATGAGAATACACAATGACTGTTTTTGTGAGTGAACAAGAAGGCTTTTAAATGGCAAAGAAATGATTAGAACACAAAAATCTAGCTCTCAATAAAGCTCTCTTTTGCCTTATTTCCAGAACAATTAACTAAATTTAAAACACCTAGGCAATCTTAATTAATTGTAATTATAAAGCTTGACGTATAGAAGTATACAATAGAAAATAAACTAATGCTTATCCTGATGGTTAGCAATGCCTTAGTATGTGCTACAGTGCTGGGAAAGGATATCTGCTCTGTGAAGACTTGGTTACTTCATGTGAAATTTGTGTCATTTTCCTAGAATTTATTAGAAATATAATAATTTACTGGGATAGTATGTTTTGTTCTTCTATTCACTCTACTGATTTTATGGTGGAACAGATGACCTCCCAGAAAGAACAGTTTAGCACATTAGTGATTATGACATCTTTTATAGAAAATTATTGAACTTTGGGATACACGTGCTGTTACCATTACTTCTTTCTCTGTCTACAGTTTCAGGAATGAATGGACAGGTGATTTAAAGAGCTGGCTTTAAATATTATTTAAATGAGTGGAGTTTGGATTTCTGAAAAGTGACTTTATAGACTGAAATAAGCTCATAAGTATAGATACAGTACAACTCAAAATATCAAACACAGCTTTGTCCTGAAACAAACTGATTTTAATAAGAGAATATCAACATGAATATCAGGCTGGTATGCCATAGGAAGGGAAATGACAATTCAAAAATGAAACATTAAAAGTAGTTAGTAGAAAGAGAAGAAGGAGTATTTAATGACTCAGGGAATGGAATTAAGCAAAGGTACTCTCATTTTAATGTATGGAAATGTATATGATCTATTATTACCAAGATTTAAAGAAATAGGATACAGCTTGAAATAGAATAATGGAATTAGACTAGTTTTGAGTTGAAAGAGAGTGAAGTAAAAGCTTTTGATATCTTCAAGTACCTCTAAAATAGAGTAGCACAGAAAAGATATATGGGTGATAAAGGAGATGAATATAGTATCATTTATAGGACATGATAGCTTTCCTCCTATACTCTGAAGGCTATTGGGTAAAAGAGGAATTTGAACTATGAATGATGCAAATGATTATAACTGTCTTTAATGAGGGAAAGTTTTATATATAAAAAAGTAAGCTCAATAAAAGGAAGACTTTCTAACAGAGCTACTCAAAATCAAGTGAACTGGGCTTCTTGTTACTGAACATTTTCAATAGAGGTTAGGCTATGTCCTGATCAAATATCAGTAGAAACAATTAAAATGAGGGCTATATGATTAGATTACATGGAATTAAGGCCTGTTCCCACTTTAACTTTCTAGAATTCTGTGCTTCATGAATTCGCTTTCACCAAGCTAGTTTTGAATACATCCCAATTGTTATTGTAATACTGCCAGTTATGTAAAACATCTTACTTTATAACAGAAATAGAGATACTACAGCTTCTGGAACCATCAAGATATCCATTGTAATCTTTCTCACAGTGTAGCTTTGACAGATACAGATCATGAAAAAATCTGAGCCTAAGACTGAATGTTCCTTCCCAAACATGCAAAGAAAACCTTTTTCTCTTTTTACTTTCCAGACTGGGTGTAGAGAATAGTTATTTGGAAAAAACTGTCCCAGTTTCACTTAGAACTTCCCCAGTTCTAAAAGCAACGCTCCTCACTACACTTCGTGTCCTGTTAGAGTTCTGTGCACCAGCTCTTGATGCCAAAGCAGAGACTGCTCAGAAATATCACACTCTACATTCAGTCAGTTTCAGGTGATGGAATATGTAACCTGCCTTGGTTGACCTTGAATATTTTAAGTCAGTACTCCAAAGACTTGAACTTGGCATTGTACCCTTGTATTTTTGCTACTATATTCTCTTGGGAGTCAGGGAAGTGTGCAATGAAAAATTCTGCATTCAGGCTTTTTACTAACACAGAGCAGAGGTGAAATGAAGGTAGATGCAACAGCATTGGAAGGGTGCTTTCCACTGGAAAAGTGGCATATCCCCATTCATTGCAAGACTTGGATTAATCCTTTAGCTCTGTGGGAAAGACAAGTGCTGGACAGAGACTTTGCCTTGAGAATCATTTACCAAAATATGGGAATGATTGTGGTTCTAAAACATAGATCTCAAAATAATTAAGTTCAATAATGTAAATGCAAACCTATAATGAATATCACTATTCATTTTCTAACATATACTTTACCTTCAACAAGCCTGGTCTTTATCTTGCTCCCAGTGTTATCTTCCTAAAATTAGTATCTGATTACTTTAACCCTTTAATCTCTCATTATAACCACATATTACATTTGTTAGAACTACAGGCAAGAACTTTTATTGTTTCACTATTGTTTAGAATATTTTTCATTTGTTTTTTCTCTTCTTGAGTGCAAATACTGAAATATCTCTGAATATGTCACAATATCCACTGTGCACTCATCCTTTTTCCTTCCCTATTTGTACATTGTGAACACCTGCTTATATACACAAAATTTTTTCAGATGTATTTGCCTTTTTGAAGACTTTGTGACCACCTGACAAGCCTAGAAAATTAATTATACTCTTCTCTATTCTATTTCTGTATCCTCTCTGCCATCCTATTGAAGCACTTAAGAAAATATTGTAACTTATTGGTTATATACTTGTGTATTCTGTTAGATCATGAGGTCCTTGTGGGCAAAGTTCATTTCAATCAGATTTATATTTACAACACATAGTACAATTTATGAATTATAAATTAAGTATTATATCATATCATTTTCTTCCAAATTAATTTAGAGAACTTGCAAATATAAGAAGATAAGTTTTTGAGAATTAAATTGAAGGATAACTTGAATAGGTAAAACAAAATGAAGCCAAGAGTGAAGTTAGTGCATGCAATGCATGTAATCTAACTTGAATCCTTTGTTCTAGCAATCAACAGAAAGCAATAGACCTAGAAAATTGTGCAGTTCTCATTGTCCATTAAGTAAATCCTTCTTAAGAGTACATGGTACTCTGTACTATTTCAAATTAAGATTTTAGTTTTTTATTCCTGGAGATGAGAAACCATTGGAGAGTTTTGAGCAAACAAGTATCATAAACAGTATTGAAAGTAGAGACAAGGACTGATGCAGGAAGATCTGTAAGAAATCTACTATTATAATCCAGAGTTAACGCTTGGAATTTTGGTACACCAACACAATTCTTGTTTTCTTTAAGATTTATTTATTTATACATACAAGAACTGGGGTAGGTCAGAAGTGTAGGGTGGTGAGAGGATTCACCAGAGACAGAATGGGGAGCAGAACAGGCAGATCTACTGAAGTACACTGCTGAGGGGAGCAGCAGGTGAGACAGGAGAGGTCTGCTGTGCCATGTGGGAAGCTCCCTGGCCAGGGATTGAACTCGTGCTGCAGTGGCTCTGGATAGCTTCATAGTGCTGCGCTTAACCAATTGTGCCACCAGGGAAGCCCCAGAGCAACATAATTTTTCATTAAACGTGCTACTGTGATGATCCAAAGACTTTAAGAATTTGATTTTCACTAAGAATGAATATATTATATCTGTAACTTATTTTATGGGAGCTAATTACTTATACAGCTTATGTCTTGCATCTTTCCAAAAAAAAAAAAAAAAGATATGAGGTGGATGGGAATGGGAAAAATATGTTTATTTCCTAAGGCTATATTATAATATCCTCTGAAATTTTGTATGTATAATACCTCAGGCAAAATTCAGAAGGAAATAATTTGCTATGTTATGAAATAGTCTTTAAGAAAATAAATGTTCAAATAAGATATCCAGTAGTAAAATGGGGCATAGGATCCATTTGCCTCATTTTTCTTTTTATTTTTATACCCTAAAGAAATGTTTGATCATCCATTAAAAACAGGAATTAGGAACTGTTGTCATATTCATACCATCTTTCATTCATTGATTCACTGCTATATATTGAGAATCTCTATATGCTAATATGATGCTAGATATTAGAAATATAGCCAGTGAATAAAAAACAAGTCACTGCTTTCATATAACATTCTATTGACACAGAGATAGATAAATAATTATATATACTTTAATAGATGATGGTAAGTGCTATAGAGTAAACTAATTGTCTGAAGGGAAAGAAGAAGAGGCAAAAATTTGGAAAGATGGAATATTTCAAGTAGAATTTCAGAGCTCCCCTTCATGAAAAGGTGAAACTGGAGTCATGCTCTTAACTGAAGCCAGGAGCAAGTCGTGGGACTAGCCAGAGAAAATAGCATCTAAGTGTCAGATGAAGTGTGGGCAGATGTCCTGAGGGCATCATTCTTGGTGCATTTGAGAAACACAGGGGCATGCTGAGTTGAGTTGTCTTGTATGGTCTCTGGAGCATTATATAAACAAATTTCCTATGGCTTGAAAGCTCCTAGTACTTAGGTATTTAGGATAAATTCCAGATATCTCACTATGGCCACAAGGCCTTAAGTGCTTCAGTCCTTCCTATTTCTCAGACCTGGACTTCCGTATCTCCAACATACCCTTCTTCTCCTTCCCCTTTTCCCACTGCACTAACCTCTTGAGTAAATTATGCTCAGCTCAGAGGCTGTACCTACACTCTGCTCTTTTCTGCCCAGGGCCCGCCCTGGCTCAGAGATGGGCAGGCTTTCCTTATCCTGCAGGTCCTTGCCCATGCAGTGGCTCCTTGAAATTCTGACCTAATTAATTTACTCCTGCTTATTTTACTGTGTTTCATAGAATTTCTTACTATCTGAAATCATCTTACTGATTTACTGGCTTTCAATATTTTGTTTCTACCTTCAGCAGAGCGTGAGCTGCACTAACTCTCACACCCTCCTTTGCTACATCTGTGGCTGTGGGCATAGTTAATTCACAGTAAACATTAATGAGTTTTCGTGAATGAATAAATACCATATTATTTAAAACTTAGATTTAATAAAGTAAATATATTATTTAATGATTTAAACACTGTTTTTTTCATTCTTTGGCTGAAGTATTGTTAAGGAAAAAAATAGCATGTTTGTCAAAAGAAAAGAAATGTAAAAAACTTCAAATGTAAAGTTCTTGCGATAGCTGGAAAATTAGATTTAATATCCTGAAAATAACTTTTTCTAAAAACCTAAGGTATTATAGAAACTTAATAATAAGAAGGATGGAGCAGCATTTTAGTAACTATTATATGCATATATATATACACACACACACACACACTATATATATATATAATATATATATAATATATATAATATATATAATATATATAATATATATATAATAATATATACAATATAAACAATATATACAATATAAACAATCTTGGTTAATTTATATATATATAAAATTAACCAAGATTGTTTTTTAAACAAATATTTGATTTTAATATTTCACATACATACAAAGTACATGAATTAAAACTGGAAAATACTGAGAATCATATTGGAAAACTAACAAAATCATTCCAAAGTTTTAAATTGATTCTTAAAAATTTGAAGGCATATTGGCGATATCTCTATCTTAGTTCTAGGGCAGTACCATTATTCATGATCATCTCCTCAAGTTTCATAAACTAACCTACTAATTTCTACTCTTCTGCATCTACAACTTAAACAGTAACATAAATGCAAAGGGTAAATATGATCCTATACCTTTAAATTACATACAATTACATTACAATTGTATTGCAACGCTGCCAATCATTGTTGCCTCAATAAAAATTAAAAAAATTAACTTATACATTTTTTAAAACAGAATAAAAAGAATAACACATTAGTTCTTTCATTACTACAACAGATCTGTTAACACAGATCTATTTTCAAGTGAAATCTCTACTTCCTTAGTACATTTGCCATTCATGAATTTACCCAACACATGGAATATTTTTAGAATTACTGTATACCAGATGAGGTATGGGGGAAGCCAACTCTGAGCCACATACATTTGAAGTAGTTTAGTAAGTGTAGTGATGAGGAAGTATGGGTTACTCATTTCTCTGTCTTTTCTATACTCCGCTGTTCATGTATCTTTCCATTTTCTATACAAGGATCGGAATGAAACACATTCTTCATCCTTGCCTTTAGGTTTTCCTGGGCCTAATCTAGAAAGAAATTTTAATATTTTACCAGAGTCCTAACAAATGGATGAATAATTCTATGTCTACAGCCTGCACAGTTTGGTGATAGCTTAGTCATTAAAAATCGCTGGCTGGCAGGTGGAGTGAATGGAGGCAGGTAAGGTGGGAGACAGTGTGAATTGTGGGAGCTGTGTGGATGTGGAGAGTATGTGTACTTGTGAAAGAGGGTGCTACTCTGCTCTAGGTGATTCTGTTCATGTTACCCATTTGTGATTTAATTATAAAAAAACGAATGATAAAACATCATATGTGGCTTAAAATTAAACATGTGTGAAGACTGAATCTAGTCCACTTGCCAGTATTGTAGCACTCTTGTAGAAAAGATGAAATGTTGAGCTGAAAATTCGATGTAAGGTGCACAAGCAACTGACAGATGTGAACCTGGGGCATGCACTGGGGCTCCTAGAACTAATGCATCCAAGGATGGGCAGCACTTTGGCATCCAGGCAGGAAAAGCCCTAGTCTGGAGGTCCCCCTCTTGGGTGCTGTGTTGCACATCCTTTCAGTGCTTCCTGCCCAGTTTTCCAGGAAACTAAAAGGGGACTTCTAGAGTTCCTCTGCAGGAAACTCCACGGTCAGTTATTACAAATATTCCCAGGGCTTTCTAGCCGTCATTTAAATTTATTCAGTTTTCTGTGTTTTTCTGCTTACTTTCTTGGATTCAGTCTTCCGCTATGATTCCGTGTTCTCTGAACTTCTCTGAGCTTCTCTGGAAGCAGCTGTTCTTTCCTGCGTTTTCAATATTGCCTCTCAGTTTTTGCTAGAATCTGCAAGATTTGCGTGTAGCCCTATCTTCTAAGTTCATTTTGGTCATTTTTGGTTGATTCTGGATTTCTACAAAAAAGTAAGGCATATGATTTTGGAGTAATGCAAGAGAATTTGGACATGCATTTATTTCAGAAAACCAGCCAGAACCATTGTCGGTGTGGACTTTCACTTTGTCATATTTCCCTCTGTCACAGTGCCCCTAGTCCTTATCCAGTCCACTGCTGTGTACAATTGTCAGTCCTTTTGTTTCAACTCAACGTTCAGAGTATTCTTACAAACTGAGCTCACTAAATGTGTCTCAAATATTTATTAAAGTTTTTTAAGTTATCCAAATTCTAAATGTGAGCCTTTCTAATATAATCATTTTTTGAGCTCGGTGAAACCGAAATTCTATCTTTTGCCTTTACCATGTAGTATAAGAACATATTTTTATTTAATTAGGGTTTGGTATATATTATTCTGCCACATATACTTATTCTATTAGTATAGAATATATACTTAGTCTATGCTAACTGAGAATATAGTGACAGTCACAATTTACAAATTCAAATAATCTTAATACGTAGATAAAGGTAAGTGGTACTATAATATTACAGTAGTAGTTGGATTTTACCACTACTTACTGAAATATGGGCAAGAAATTCCATATAAAAGCTGAACTAGAAATCACAAGAGAAAATTTTTAAAATTAATAATTTCAATAGATAAGCTATGGAAACAAACTAAATGCCGAGGTCTAGTACAACCAAGACAGCTATCAAAAAAAGATAAACTCTTCCCTTTTGTGACAACATGGCTGAAACTGGAGGTGATTATGTGAAGTGAAATAAATCAGAAGAAAGACAAATACCAGATGGTGTCACATATATATGGAAAATAGACAAACAAAGCAAAATGTCAGGCAAAGCCAATCTAATAACCCTACATATCTGTCTTTAGAACTGAGGCTATGAGAGAGAAGAGGGGGAGAGAGAGAACACAGTGAGGAAAGGGCGCAGTGGACTCTGATGGAGGACTGTGGGTGTTTTTGGTGTTTTGGTGGTGGGGGTGGTGTAGTAACACCTAAAGGGGATGGCCCTATGTCTCTAAATCATATATAATGTAATAAATCAATGTTACCTCAATAAAAGAAATAATTAAAAGGAAACATTTAAATGCTTCCAGTTATTTGCAAAATATTACCCCTATGATATATTTGCCTGTAAGTTTTTGATCAAAGTTGTATGTATTTTTATATTATTAGCTGAATTTCCAAGAATAAAGTTCTAATTTATAACATTGCTTTAGAGGAAATAGGATTTAATGCAGCCAGTGCACAAGAAAATAAGTAGCAAGTCTGAGGCATAAAACCTACTCCTATTTCTAGATCTTACTTTTTATTTTAACTCTTCATAAAGAGATTACCTCACAGAGCCTTCCTAGTGGCACAGGGGGTTAAGTCTCAGCACTGTGAAGCTACTGGCAGTCACTACAGCGCAAATTTGATCCCCAGCCAGGGAGCGGACCCATGTGGCACAGCAGACCTCTCCGGTCTTGCCCACTGCTCCCCTCAGCAGTGTATTTCAGTAGATCTGCCTGTTCTGCTCCCCACTCTGTCTCTGGTGAATCCTCTCACTCACCCTCCCCACATCTCTGGCCTACACTCCAGCTCTAATATGCATAAATAAATAAATCTTTAACCGCAAAAAAAAGCAGCCATAAAAAAATTACCTCACATAATTATTTGACCAGCCTCCACTTTATTTTCTTAGAAAATAAAGCAGTTAAAAAAAAAAACACCTCAAATTTGAATAAAAAGCACTTCAAGTTATACTCTGCAGAGCTTATCTATGTTTATAAATAAAGATAATCAATTTTGGGAATGGTAAATGTAAATGTTAAATGGACTGTCCAAGGTCTAGTATGGCCAGAACAAGTAGCACAAAATCTTGCTTGTTCCACCTCCCGCTTTGAGGTACAGGAGACATGGATTCTCTCTGCTTCACTCATGTCTCATGTTATACTTTAGCACGTTTCTTTAAAAAAAGTAATTAATGTGGGGCCTCCCCGGTGGTGCAGCGGTTAAGCGCTGCGCTGTGGAGCTGTCGGCAGCGGCGACGCGAGTTTGACGCCCGGCCAGGGAGAATCCCACATGGCGTGGCAGACCTCTCCTGCCTCGCCCGCTGCTCCCCTCGGCAGTGTATTTCTGATCTGCCTGTTCTCTGCTCCCCACTCTGTCTCTGGTGAACCCTCTCGCCACCCCACGCCTCTGGCCTGTACCCCAGCTTGTATGTATAAATAAAAAAAATAAATCTTAAAAAAAAAAAGTAATTAATGTCAATCTAGAAGCAGTAATACATTTAGTTCTCAAAGCTAAATCATTTTCAACAGTAAAAACCCCTAATATTTCTGCAGTTATGTGCTAAAGTCTGGAAATGTCAATAATTTGCCTAAGGCACATGCAAAGTATGGAGTACAATATTTTTAGGAAATATGAAGTACTGCTAAAATTATTTGATACTTAATGCTTACTGTTTGCAAAGTATAAATTTGCTTGGCCCAAACAAACTTGATATGATTTGTCTATAGAATCTTCAGAAGCTGCAAAAAATCATGTTAATATAAGTAACAGTTTTTTTAAAAATAAATATAATTTCCCAAACAAAAAAATTAATGAAAAGAATGACATTATTTTATACTTTTGTAAAATGTCATTAGTGTATGGCTTAATAGATTGTCTGCTTGAGGGGACTTTTTATTTTTATTCACACGAGGTAGAGATTTGCTTATATTATTAGTTTTTTTCAAATAATTACTTTAGTCTTTATTAACCTTCCATTGAATTATTTTATAATATATTTTGGTTAACTTTAGAGCCTAATGCTTTAGCAGCAAAGTTTTGCCTTCATGACAAGGAGGTGTGAAGCAAAATAAGTTGCCTTCAGAATATTGATTTGATTTTGCTTCATGGTTTTGATACATTGTTTTCATTTAGTTCTAATTATTTTCAAACACCCACAATTCTTCTCTGATGTTACTAAAACTGTGCTTTTAAATATAGGACTAAAACGGTTTTATAGATATACAATTCTGTTATTCATGTCTAACAATTGAATTATAAGAAAATATAATTCTATGATGACAATAATGTTAAGTTTTTAAGACTATTTGGTTAACTGTATTGTCTTACAAATGTTTCATACCTGCTTGAGAAGAATGTGTAGTCAGTAGTAACTTGGTAAATAATTTTATATATGGCCTTGAAACCTGTAATATTTGTTCCTTAAATCTTCTGTATCTTTATTTGTAACTTGAATTCTGAATTAGAAAAATAAATCGAGGCCTGTAAATTTTTCACTCTGACAATAGGCCATTTTTCTATGGTACTAAAACATTAAGTTTTACCATGTAAGATGCATCTAGTATTTATATAATTTAATTTTTAAAAACTTAACCTTTCTAGAAATATAAAAATTACCATTATATAGGGAATCTATCCCTAAACACATTTTTGCTTTAAGTTCATTATTGTCTGACGTTAATCGAGCTATTACATCTTTATTTTCATTTCTTTTTGCCTACATATTTTTTCATCTTTTTAAAACGCTCAACCTTCATATGTCCTTAGGAGTTCAGTGTGGCTCATACAAATAATATATGGCTGAATTTGTTTCTTGTTTAAAATTTGATTTTTTTTATTTTAGTTAAGGTAACATTTATCTATGACTCAGAAATATAAGCTCTCACCTCTCTTCAGGTGTATGTTACAGAGTCACAACCAGCATCAACGCCCCCAGAGCTTTCCACCATCGTCCACTGTTCTTTTTGGCCAAACTAAAAACACTTTGTCTTTTAATTTCCAGCTTGTATTTATTGGTTTTATTAATATGCTTGAGTTTCTTTCTACAGTTTTTTTTTTTATTCTTTTCTAATTCTACCATTAATTCTAATGCTTTCCCCCTTTCATCCTTTCTTTTGGATAACTGTTTATTTTAGCTTTTCCCTTTTTTTTTTTTTGTTAGTCAACAGTTATATATTCTATTTCTGTTCTTATAGTGGTTACCCTTAACATTTTACTATGTAAATTTGCCTAATAAAGTCTAAAACTGATCAGTGTCTTATTCTTTCTGAGCACAGAAGCTTTGTCAATATTGTTATTTTTTCTCATTTTTTTCAAGCATTGGTTTTGTATGCAAATATTTGGATATACTGACATGTTCATCAGGTTTTTTGTACATCATTTCTTCATTTTATTTTATTTTTGTTAAAGATTTATTTATTCATGTGCGCGAGAGCTGGGGTGTAGGCCAGAGGTGGGGGGTGGTGGTGATGGTAAGAGGATTCACCAGAGACAGAGTGGGTGGCAGAACAGGAAGATCTACTGAAATACACTGCTTAGGGGAGCAGCAGGGGAGACAGGAGAGGTCTGCTGTGCCATGTGGGAAGCTCACTGGCCGAGAACCGGATTGAACTCATGCTGCAGTGGCTGCCAATAGCTTCATAGTGTGAGACTTAACCCCTTGTTCCATGAGAGGACCCCATTTCTTCATTATATATCTGAGTCCCTTCCCACCCACAAAATATATCTTTAGTAGTTCCTTTAGAGGAGGACTGCTTCATTTAATTGAAGATATTATTTGCCTTTATTTTTGATAATTCTATAGTAACTATTTTTTTTCCTATTTGAAGAAATTCTAGGTCTACTGCCTTCTAGCTCTTTGATACTGTTCAGTGTTTTGAATATAACAGTAGTGCCAAGTCTATAGGATGTTTGCGAGAATCAGATAATATGTATAAAGTGCTTAGTAGAGTGCTTAGCATATATTCACCACTATATAAGTTATCTTTCTTTACTTTTTCTTCCTCTCCTTATTCTTTTAATTATTGTAATTGTTCCTTATGATGCTCTTTAGTTGACTAAAATTTATCCAAGTGGATATTTCTTTTTGTGTACACTATTTATACATCTTGGCATAGATTTTTCTTACCAATTTGTAGTTCTCAGTCTTAAAATTTCTATAAATTCTCAAACTCAGGTTTTCAGTTTTGCATCCAACTCTATTCATTTTCTTCTGAAAGTTTGATTAGGAAAATATGTGTTTCTTTTTTATAAACTTGTTTATTCTTTTGTCCCTCTTTCTTAATTATATGCTATTATGCATTGAATATCTGTACCCCTACAAATTTATATGTTGAAACCCTAGCCCCCCAAATGAGGTTAAAAAGGAGGTGGGACCTTTGGGAGATGATTAAGTTTAGATAAGTTCATGAGAGTAGAGAACCACGATGAAAATAGTGCCCTTATAAGGAAGAAACATCACATCTTCCCTTCTCCACCCTCTGCCATGTGAGTACATAGCAAGAAGATAACCATCTGCAAGTCATAAATCAAACTGGCCAGTATCTTAATATTGGACTTTCCAGACTTTGGAACAATGAGAAAGAAATTTCTGTTGTTGAAGTGACTCAGTCAGTCACACTTTATAATAGCAGCCTAAGGATACCAAGAAAAAATATTTTGATTTCCTTTTCTATCTATAGTCTAGAAGGCCTAACTTTTATTTTCGGATTTATCTTTTAATTCATTAACTGTTTATTTCTGTGTCTAATCTGCTATTAAATCCATCCATTGATTTCTTAATTTCAATCATTAGGTATTTTCATTAATTGGATTTAGATCTTAGAGAAAAAGCTTTCTTTTTCTCACCGCTGAGTATGATGATAGTTGTGGGTTTATGTTACATGGCCTTTATTATGTTGAGATGTGCTCTTTCCATCCCCATTTTGAAAGGTTTTTATCGTGCATGGAAATTGGAGCTTATCAAGTGCTTTCTCTGCATCTACTTATATATGATTTTATATTTTCTTCTGTTGATTTGTTAAATGACATTGATTGGATTGCGGATGTACAAACATCCTGACATGCTGGAATAATTCCTACTTGGTCATGATATATGATCCTTTGAATGTATGTTCAATTTGGTTTGCTAAAATTTGTTGAGGACTTTTATATCTGTTTATCAGGGACATTGGATCAGAGTTTTCTTTTTGGTGTGTGATGTTCTTGTCTGCTTTTGGTATCAGAGTAATGCTGGCTTCAGAAAATGTTTTTGGAGGCAATATGTTTTCTTAATTTTGGGGGAAGAGTTTGAGAAAGATACGTCTTAGGGTCTCTGAAGTTTGGTAGTGTTCACTAATAAAACCGCCTGGGACTGGGTTTTTATATTTTGGAAGACATTTGATTACTGTTTCAATTTCCTTGCTTGTAATTGGTTTGCTCAGATTTTCTATTTCTTCCTGATTCAGTCTTGTATATACTTCAAAAAATTTGTCCCTTTCTTCTAGGTTATCTAATTTGTGTGCATAAAGAATTTATAATAGTATCTTATGATTCTCTCTATTTCACAATGTCTGTTGCAACTTCTTTTACATTTCTGATTCTATTTCTTAGCCTTTTCTCCCTTTCTTCTTTGTGATCTAGCTAGAGGTTTGTTTATATCGTTTATCTTTTGGCTTCATTGATCTTTTAGACTTTTTAATTTTCTATTTTGTTTACTTCCACTCCAATTTTTACTTATTCCTTCCTTCTAGTGGGTTTAAGTTTACTTGCTCTTATTTTCTAGGATCTAAGGTGTAAGGTTAGTTATTATTTGAAAACTTTTTGTTCCTTCATGTCCTTAGTACTCTTAGTACTACTCTGCTGTGTCCCATAGGTTCTTTTTGTTTTCTCTGGGTATTTTTTAAATTCTTTTTTGAGTTCCTCATTAGCCCAATAGTCACTCAGTAGTAGGTTTTTCAGTCTCCACTTACTAGAGTTTATCCTGCTTTCATTTTGCAATTGTTTTCTAGGGTGATACCAGCACTGTGAGGGAGGGTTCTGGAAGGGTCCAGTCACTTGGGTGAATGTGCTGGGAGGGGGAAGGGCTGGTTTGTATTTATGATACTGCCAGTATCCCTCTTTTCTGGAATTCCAGATCTAAGACTTTTCAGTCTGCACATTATCAGTGTACTTCATGTGGTCAAAAGATTAAGGGAGGGCAGTAGAGAGTGACTTCTCTGTTCTTATTACATACCAAACTTGTGTGAAGCACCTCAGCTCCTCTTTATGTGTTTCCCCTCATTGAAAGTTATATATGTTCATGTCATTTCTGTTCGCCACTTCCCAGACCCCCTAGTGGAACCCTGCATCCTTACTGCTCATGTCCGTTACCCCAGATTACAGTCTCCAAGTGTTTATCTCCACTTATCTCCTGTTGAATTAAGCGTAACTCTCTTCCATGTCTCCTCTCTGCAGTCATTGTGGATTTCTGATGTTCATGGGGTGTTCTGGTTTTGTCCCAAGCCATGGAACTCTCTAGGTGTGGTGTCCTTCTGGTTACAGTTAGTGTCCTTCTCAGGAACAAAGCAAAGAGCCCTTCATCATTAGCTTGGTGATATACGTCCTGTGCACATTTTGAATATAGAGTCAATAGGATTTTCTGGTGGATTAGAATTGACTTCAGAAATATGCCTAATCTAATCCAAAAGGATACATGCACCCGTATGTTCATTGTGGCACTGTTCACAATAGCAAAGGTATGGAAGCAACCCAGATGTCCAAAAATAGATGATTGGATCAAGAAGATTTGGTACATATACACAATAGAATACTATTCAGCATTCAAAGAAGATAAACACATGCAATTTGCAGTGACATGGATGGAATTAGAGGGGATCATACTCAGTGAAGTAAGCCAGAAAGAAAGAGAAAAATATCAAATGGTTTCTCTTATAACAGAACTATAAGGAAACCAAATAGGAGAGAGACACTCAGTGGGGGGAGGGGGGAGGGGAAGGGAGGATAAGGGCACAAAATGGAGTAGAAAAGAACACAAGGGACCATGGAGATGGATCACGGGTGAATTGGTGGTGGGTTACCCAAGGGGAATACAAAATGTAAAAGACAAAAATAACAATAAAAATATATTTAAAAAAAGAAATATGCTTAATCATGTATATTGCCTTTTATTTTAGAATGACTTTTCTGCTTTTCTACAAGGAAAAGATATACTTTATGCTTTGTTGAGAACTTCACTCTATGATCTAATTTTTCTGTAGCACCTTTAAGCCCCTATCCAGTGGTTGTTTCTTCTCTGCAGATAAAAATTTTATTGTCCTTTAGCTTGAATGTAAGCAAAACAAGCAAGCTAACACTTGTCTTGGCCTTGCCATTCTCTCTCTTAGAGATACTTTCAATAAGTACCTTTTCTTATTCACTTATAATATAACTTCATTCATCCATCCATCCATTCACTCATGTATTTATCTTGGAAGCAGTCACTGAGTACTTCTGTTGCTCTTCATGATGTTTGATGCTGGAGAAACAGTAGAAACAAAGTGCCCATGAAAAAAGCATAACCTAGTGGGGCAAGAGGGAAAAAAAAATCAGTTAATTATATTCAGTCAAAGACAGCTTACTCAGTGAAGATATAGAAGGAACATCCAATGCAGGAGGATACTAAAGAATGGAGAAGATACTAAAATGTTTTTGAAATTGATATTTTACCAAATAAAATCTAGATGTTTCTGCTTATGTCACTGACATCCACTCCTTACTTGAACTACATTTTGTATCCAGCATTTGAAAGTCATTGCTTTTTTAAAATATGTATTAATGACCTAAATGGAAAATCTAATGATGCATTGTCAACTACTTGGCACTTCAAAATCTTTCATCTCTCAAGATCCTTCTCTCCTCATTCTTTTTTTCATCAATAACACTATACTCCTGGAACATTTAATAAATGTAAACACAAACAGTGCTGACCTACTATTTTATGCTATATTTTTGAAATATATGTCTATATCCATCATTTTGAGGCTACATCAGCCATCAAAGCTAACAAATAATCCTGAACTCAACACATTTCAAAAAGTAAACTGATAAAGCAAATTAACCAAGAAAAATCAGTCTAGAAAGTACACAACAGTTTCTCTCTCAACATGAGTTACTAAACAATACAAGTATCTCATTGTGTAGAATTAATATAGTAAGTTACAGATACTCATGCCCCTAACATAACTCAAATACACGTACAGCCACATATTACTCATAGAATACAACTGTTCATAAAAATAATTACAAAGTGATTTTTAAAAGCATATTATCTTTTTATATCCTTGAATAGTGGCAACAAGCTGGCTACTTCAAGTGGTGACTCTACAGTGAAGTTGTGGGATCTGTCTAAAGGCAATTGCATTTTGACATTTGAAGGACACAGCCATGCTGTGTGGTCCTGCACGTGGCATTCCTGCGGTGATTTTGTGGCTTCTTCCTCACTGGATACAACAAGTAAAATCTGGGATGTTAATAGGTAAGAAATATTTTAAATATTATTAATCCTCACATTGATGAATACAGGCAGTAATGCTTTTTTTGTTTCCCTCAATGCTACCCTGGGGAAACATTAAAAAGAAACCACATTGATAAAGTTATAGAGAGCTACTTGAATAATCTCTGAGAAAGCTATTTCTAACTCCATTAATCTTTGTTGCTATAATAAGTTCTTTCTAAATGTAGGTATCAAGATCAAGTCTATGTAATAAGGTTTGGATTGCTTCACTGGAAACTGTTTTAAGAGGGATAAAAACAAATACTTATTTTAATGAGTGAGGATTTTAGTACTTCCGTCCATAGGATTGCTATCTCTGTATTACTGAACTACAGTTTAATAGATGAGTATGACAGGAATAATTACTGGCTTTTTGCTTAATTTTGACATGATATTTTCCAAAACTGAATGCATTTTGGCAATTCACAAATTGTAAGACTTAATGCATCTTACTATATGCAGAGTACTATAAAATATCATGTGGATATAGGTTTAAATTAAGATAGAAAAATCTATTATGTTTGAAGTATTAAAATTCCCATCATCCATGTATTTTTTGATGACTGTTACATCCTGTTATATATACAAGTACGATAAAGAGGTAAAATTAGCTCCTAAATATTCTGATTGCTTAAGCTAAAAGATTATTAATCAGTGGTCAAATTTCTGGTCACTCTAAATATTGAAACAATGCCGAGATTGCAAGTGTAAGTTACAATAACTCCTAAAAATTTAGGTGAACAATTGTCACTGAACTGTTGTAATTTGTTTTATGAAAGTAAGATTGGAATCACTTTATTGGTGGACACTTGCTTTGTGATCCTGTGAAGACAAACTTTCTCCATCCTTTTTGGAACAGCAGATAATACTGGGTATTTGGGAAAAGGATAAGTATGTGCTTGCAAAATGTCAACAGGTTTTCTGGGAGGATTCAGCTGAAAGGGTATTTTCTGTCTTATATATGAGTTGATTATCTTATACAGGAATGGGGCAGTTAATAGACTATTTTCACTGCACAGCAAACTATCACTCCTTTACTCTGCTTTTGTAATGTAGAAACTGGGATTTTGCTTTACCAGCCAGTTCTCTGTTAGGCTATGGCAATAACAGGTGCTTATAGGAGACTGCAAGGCTGGACAGGAACTGCTTCCCCTGGTCTATTTCCTCTGGGCTTCTTGTGGACTTACAGTTCCAGTGAGCATCACCCTGGCAACACTTCACCCTGAAACAGCAGTTGTTCTACTCACAACAGCTGAATCTCATTGGCAGTTTTTCCAGCACTTGCAGAAACAGTTGTACACGCTGTCATCTAAGACAATTAGCCTAGCAATCAGGTGTCCAACCCTCTGAGGCCTGTTTTCTCTACTCTCTATGGCCCCTGTTCCATCATCAGAGATCATGGACTGTGAGATACAAGCAGTCAGTGTGTAGGACTTCATGTTGTCTCATTTGAGGAGGGGGACAGACTCTGAATTCATGTGGAAGGAAGGATGGCACAAATATTTGGAAGAAAAAAGACCAACTGACAGAAATTGTAGGATGTTCACCAGAATCCACTCTCTTCCTCCATATTACTTGATTGTCTAAATGGCATTTCTCAACCTCTAGTTAAGTGTAGTTATGTCACTACATTTTATATGAAGAATACCGCTTGAAGGGAAGAGAATATTATTTGAAGTGATGTGTACCATTTCTGTATTCTCTCTCCCCTTCTCCCAACACTTGTGGTGCGATGGGATATCAATTTCAATTAGAAATTGGAAATGAAAAAGCAATCTTTAGCCTTCTGGAAGTAAAGCCACTCCCACCCCCTACCAACAGGGAGCCCGCCACATTCTTTGGATTCTTCAGCATAAAAAACAAACATTTATATTTTTAAGACTGTATTTTCACTGTATTTGTTACAGCACTTTAGACTTCCCAATCCAATCTATACAGGCAACCCATTTTTTGGGTGGTGTGTTTTGCCCTTCATTACATATTAATATGGTAACTAAGACAAGCCCTGCAACATCCTCAGAATTAATTGGATGGGGTAGTAATAGAAATTGTTGACAATTCAACTTAGATGACTGTTCAACTCCCTCTATTGGTTTTCCCTTACCCCGTCTCACTTCCTGCCATTTATGCCTGCTGCTGTACTATTAGGAGCCTATAAAATTCTACTTGTCAGTAGAAATACCTCTAAGTTAAATAATTGGTTCACATGAAAGTTAATGCCTGTAAAAGTGGCTGTAAATTATAAGAAAACATGTAACTATAGTATAATAGCATCTCCATTAGTGGAAAGCTGATTCAATGATAATGATTTCATTTAAACAATTAAAAAAAAACACTAAGAATATTAATTTTATAGTGATACTGACTATACTGATGAAAATCGATGTTGCTCATTGCAGTCTGGTTGATGCAGCACAACTAGTGGCTTCCATGTGGTTGACCTTACAGGTTTTTTTAAAAAAAATTTTTATAAACCCAACAGAAATGCATTAGGCATTTAATCTGTGCGTGCATTGTTCTCACTATAGTGGTGAATAAAACACAAAAATCCCTGCTGTCATATAGATGAATTTTCTATTGGAGGCCTAAAGTAAGTCAAATGAAAAACTAGCAATAATTATGTATAGTATTTATGGATGATATAGTTTATAGAAAAGAACATCGAAAATAGAAAGGAACAATGGGCATTGGAAAGTATTACAATTTCAAACAGAATAGTTGGGAGCTGACATTTGTGTAACCTGAACAAGCCAAGAAGAGATCTAGAATAATATCCCAAGCTCCTCTGAATAGTGAATCCCCTATGGTGTTCACAGAACTCATGTGACTAAGGAACAGCATGGAAGTCAGTGTGACTGGAGTAGAGTGAGCAGATGAGAGAATGCTAGAGCTAAGGCAGATACAGCACTGTGTGCATATAAGGTAGAACCTTCTAGCCCATTTAAATGACTTTGGCTTTCATTAGATGAGAAACCACTAGAGGATTTGAAGTGGAGTCATGTGATCTGTTTTACGCTTTAACGTGATAACTAGCAACTGAACTGTGATTAGGCAGTGGCAGAGGAGGAAAGATGGGGCAAGAGTAAAATCTGGAAGACCAACTAGGATGCTATCATCACAATCCAGGCTAAAGACAATGGTTTCAGCCATCATGGAAATAGTGAAGGTAATAATAATAGTTTGTATTCTGGATAGATTTGAAAGATTAAGTCAATTGTTATTGCCAAGGTGTTATTATTTGTGATAGAAAGAGAAAATAAATCGCCTGTCACATTTTGAGACATGTGAAAGGCAAAAGGCTCATTTTGTTTATACCGGAACACTATTATGATCTCTATAAAAGATTTTTCCAACCATATTTATCAATGAGCATTAAAGAAAATGTTGGAGAATGTGGAATTCCTTCCTATTGTGTATGAAAAAGAATTGAAAGTTTCTTCTGGCCTACTAGCATTGCTTCCTTCTTAATTTAATAATTCATTGACCAATTGAAACCCCAAGGCTGCATGAAATGAGGAAACACAGAAGGCTAAAGATAAAGAGAACAGTTAAAATTAAGAAAAAGAAAATATGAAATACTAAGACTCTGTTGTGTTATGTTTTTAATAATATGTACTATTAATTTCTTTGGTCAAATAATGCACCAAGATGGACTCTAAAATGGGAAAAATATCTATTATAAAAGTATTAATAATATACACCAAAAGTGTTTATAAAAATGAAGTTTAGTATTTGCAATATAAACTTTTTCATTAATAATATATTTCATGCTCTTTATGATTCATTTGCAAAGTTGGATATATAAAATGGACATATTGTACAATATTAGTGGTTTTGAAACATGATAATCTATAAAGTACTAAGACTCAAGGGCATGGATTATTGATCCATTAATACCTGTCTTATATTGTAAAGACCCCCCAGTTTGCCTTCTTATGCTTGAAAAGGCACCCAAGATATACATTAATAGACTGCTAAAGCAGTACTTAAAGCATAATTGTTACATTAAAAGAAATGGTAACATACTCAAATTGACCTCTTGTGATCAATTTATTCTGTTCCATGGATAATAAATCAGTTATTATATCTTCTTGGATTTCAATTTACATTCAAATGAGTAGTTCCTCTTTGAAGTAAGTCTTTAAATATCATCTCAGTGTTATGGAACATACAAACAGATAAGCACGAAAAAAGGAAATAGCATATATATACATTTTTTAAAGGTTTATTTATTTATGCATACAAGAGCTGGGGTGTAGGCCAGAGGTGTGGGGGATGGTGAGAGGATTCACCAGAGACAGAGTGGGGAGCAGAACAGGCAGATCAACGGAAATACACTGCTGAGGGGAGCAGCGGGGGAGACAGGAGAGGTCTACTGCTCCATGTGGGAAGCTCCCTGGCTGGAAGGTGAACTCATGCTGCAGTGGCTGCTGATAGCATCATAGGCTCATACTTAACCCCTAGTGCCACCAGGGAGGCCTGGTAAACCCATTTTTAAGATTTTGAGGTACCTCCATACTTTTACCATAGGACTTGGACCAGTCTACATTCTCACCAACAGTGTGCTTCACATCCTTGCCAGCACCTGTTACTGATGTTTTTGACTAGGAAAACAACAACAACAAACAACAACATGCTGACTGGTCTCATTTTGTATTTATAATCTCAAGTCATAAGTTGAATCTTAATGTATTTACTTCGTCAATGAAAATTTCATACCTTTCTCCTCTCTTAAAATTCCTAACACCTTCCTTTTTCATCCTTTTCCTTGGAACTGAGGATCAGGATTTTTATTTCACTGAGCCAATGGAAGAAATCAGAATAGAACTATCCAATATTCTACTCCCAAATCCATTAGTGATTTGAATGGGAATTTTTCCCATTCACTGTGTGTTGACTATGTGATTCTATTCTGTACTGCTGTACTAACCCTAATTATTTTTTTCTTAACTAAAAGCATTAAGTCTGGTTCTTTGGTCAGTAAATGTCTGGCCATATTGCTTTTCTAGTTACTATCTATAGTTTGTTTTTACTTTTTTTCTGGTCCTCACTATTGCCTTATTTACCCCCAGTCATATTTTCATGCTACTCCAGAATTAAACTCTCTCTAGAGTCTTCTCCAATAACCAACCTATTATTTTTTCTTCAAATTTTAATGAAGACTTTAAAGATACCTTCCTACCTAATCTCAGTCTCTGTCCCACATTTCTTTCCTATTTCCTTTTTCTTTTTCTTTCTTTTTTTTTTTTTGCATAGAAAAACTGGGGTGTAGGTCCAAGATGCAGGGGTGAAAGGATTTACCAGAGACAGAGTGGGGGAGCAGAATAGGCGGATTAACTGAAATACACTGCTTAGGAGAGCAGGGGCAAGTGAGACAGGGGAGGTCTGCTGTGCCATTTGTGGGTTAGCTCAGGCCATAGCGGCCATAGTGCTAAGACTTATCCCTTAGGCCGCAGGGCCCCTATTTACTTTTTCTTATTAGAGTTGGACAGTGAATTTCCAAGTCCATAAACACCCAAAACTGTATTCCTCCCTCATATAATTAAAAATTAAGGAATTCAGACAAACATAGGTGTGTAAGGAAGTCCATCCAAATTTTATATTTTCTATGAAAATTCCTTTATTATTACTCTCTTCACTTATATATATATATATATATATTTTTTTTTTTTAAAGATTTATTTATACAAGCTGGGGTACAGGCCAGAGGCATGGGGCAGCGAGACTCTCTTCACTTATATTTTGAAATACAAAATTCTTTAAAATATTGCCTGTCCCTTTCTCTCACATATTTTCCTTTTTTCTCTTTACCCTTTATTCCCCTTCCCACTTTGGTGCAGCTGGTTGGCTGGTGCCTTAGGCATGTTTTGTCTTCCTACTGGGTAATCCCGTACTGACTTTTAGAAATAATTTGTTCTGTATCATAAAGCATTCAGGTTTCTACTCTAGTTCTCTTTATCTGTGTTGTCCCCCTGCTGCATCATAATCACCTGTATTTTCTACCTTCCCGAACAGCATATGTAACCCCTAATAGTTAACTAACGCCATGTCATCTCATCTTCTGCCTCACACGTTCCAACAGATCCATTTTTAAATTGCTATCCTTTTTATTTTTTTAAATATTTATTTTATTTATGCACACAGGAACTGGGATGTAGGCCAGAGGTGCAGGGGGTATTGGGGTGAGCAGATTCACCAGAGACAGAGCGGGGAGCAGAACAGGCAGATCTACTGAAATACACTGCTGAGGGGAGCAGTAGTGAAACAGGAGAGGTCTGCTGCATCTTGTGGTTTAGCTGTCTGGCTGGGGATGGAACTCATGCTGCAGTGACTGGAGATAGCTTGATAGTGCTGAGACTTTAACCTCTGCACTACCAGGGAGACCCTAAATCGTTATCCTTTTTAAAAATGAACTCTTGTATTCTGAGTGCTTCCACAGAAATTTCTGTTACAGTTGTTTTATAGATCCAAAACACTTGAATTTCCTCTACAACTCCTTTCTCTGTAGAAAGTAGATTAAAAGAAATGGAGGCTTATTAAAATTTTATTTTTAAAGAGTCTATTTGAACAGAAGTGGTTTTGAATTGGGCATTGCCAACCACGAAGTGATTAAGGAACTCCACGGGCAGGAGCCAGAGGAAAGACCAATAGTATAACGTCAAAAGGGCCTTCTTATTTCATTAATGCAACAGGTCTGTATCCTGCAGTGCCTTGACTTAAATAAGTGGTTCCTTACATCTTCTCTTCATCCATTTTCTTCCATAATAGGGTCTCTTGTCTTTGCATAACCATATTGAGTGTGAACTACAGAAACTTTCTCTCTTCAGATAACTTACTAAGATGTACAAGATAGAGTGATGAGAGAGTTCAAATTGGATGAAAATAAAACCTACACACACACAGACACCTATACATACATATGCACACACAGACACCTATACATACATACACACACACATGCACGCACACATCTTTTCTGGAGGCTAGAATACTACTCACCTACAGCTCCCCTTTATGATATGCAATTTTTACTCATCCAATAAATACTAGAGATATCTAACAAATTAACACTTTGTCTAATGATAATTTTTTTTTTTTTACTTTCAAATATATATATTTGTTTGCACTATGAGGCTTATGGCATTTGACCTTTCTCAGCAAAGGAAATGAGTTTTAACTGTAGGGCTGACAAAATATGCTCACTGACTATTTAACTCCAAAATCATTTTCCATGCCTAAGTGTGCCCTTTATTTTGATTGCATATGATGTGTCTGAAAGCAGGTCTGAGTCTGACAAAATTAAAGACACACAGAATCTATGTACAGAGATACCTCAGCTCCTACATGCAGGGGAAGAAATGCTAAGTAGCAGATTTGGGTTTCTGTCTAAAGCTAACATTAATTGAAATGATTTCTTTCTTTCCACCCCTTTAGCAAATCTTTGTTGTATAACTCTACTGCACTAAGTACAAGTCTTACATGTGGGAACAAAATGTAGCCTTCATTCAGATGACACACAAAAAATAGAATGTTGGCTGAGAAGTAACTGAGGTTTCCTTCACTTCATGTATCTGTAGTGAGATGACATGAACTGACGCATATTTCTTATTCATGAGATCTACTGCTTGAGAAGGAGGATTCACCAGAATCTTAAACTCTTCTGAAGCATTAATATATTCTGGATTGGAATTAGATAAGCTGATCATATTATATCAAAGGAAAGTTTCCTACACTGACTGGTTCACACCCATCAATGTTTCTCATTTGGATTCCAGTTTCTGTGGCCTGCGGCAATCTTTGCAAATGATCTTTATTTCTTTTTATTTTTCTAAGAATTAAAAAAAAGGAGATTTTGAAAAATGTCAAGTGACTTTATCTTCTTCACACAGTCATAGTTTTTTTGCTTTTCGCCTTAAAATGTATGTGCTTTCGGAAGGGTACACATGCATGTCATGTTTAAATCCTTTAAAATTACTCCTCGGCCTTTTGGCTAAGATCAAGTGCATACCCTTTAAAGTTGGCTAGCTGGAAAAGGGACGTGGTCACATGGTCCTATTATAGTGGCTTCTCTTGATCAAAAAGTCTTCAGGTCATTGCACTAAAGTCAGTAGCTCCTGGGCCTCCTTGGTGGCCTGTGGGTTAATTCTCAGCACTACCACCTCGATGGCCCACTGTGAAGGCCTGAGTTTGATTTCTGATCAGGGAGCTGAGCCATGTATGGAACAGCAGACCTCTCCCATTTGGCCCGCTGCTCCCCTCAGCAGTGTATTTCAGTAGATCCTCCTGTTCTATTCCCCACTTTGTCTCTGGTGAATCCTCTCACTGCCCCCCCGCCCTTGGCCTATACCCAGTTCTTCTATGCAAACATAAATAAAATCTTAGGAAAAAAATAAAGTCAGGAGCTTCTAAAGTGTCCTTATACCTTCTCAGGCATTGAAAAATATGTTCAGCATCGCTCCCCTTTTGTGTTGTATAAAGAACACAAAAAATTTGGCTAATGTGATGACACAAATAATCATTCAAATAGAACCACCAATTATCATAAACTGAACTGTATTTTATATTTACTTTCTTACATCGATGTAACATTAGTTTACAACACGATGTGTGACGCAGAGGTATCGTTTGACACCTCTTCAGATGTATGTCTCCGCTGCATCCTCAGCACCAGCAGAGTTCTCACAGTCCTTCACCACAGTCAGCTGGGCTCCTGCCCCTGGGCTCTCTACCTTCTCTCTCCCACTCTGGCAGCCCCAACTCTGTAATCAGATTTCTAAGGTTTGTTTTTGGTTTGTTTTTTTTTAAAGATTTATTTATTAATACATATAAGCTGGGGTACAGGCCAGAGGCGAGGGGCGGTGAGAGGGTCCGCCAGAGACAGAGTGGGGGGCAGAACAGGCAGATCAGAAATACACTGCTGAGGGGAGCAGCGGACGAGGCAGGAGAGGTCTGCCGCACCATGTGGGATTCTCCCCTGCTGGGCGTCGAACTCGCATCATGCGCGACGACAGCTCCACAGCGCAGCGCTTAACCGCTGCGCCACCAGGGAGGCCCTAAGGTTTGTTTTTGGCTTGGTTTCAACTGACCCTTTGTTTTATGCTTTTATATTCCTCATGTGAATGAAATCATCCAGTATTTGTCTTTTTCCTTCTCATTTGTTTTACTTGGCATAATCTCCTCCTGGCCCATACATTGTGGAGCAAATGTCAAATCTATGTGTTTTTCTTATTTCTTTTTTAATCACTGAGTAGTGTTCCATTGTGTGTATATACTACATCTTCTTAATCCACACACCTGCGTTTGGGTACTTAGGTGGCTTCCATTCACGTGGCCATTGTAAATAGTGTTGCAATGAGTATTGTAGTGTGTATGTCACTTCAAATAACTGTTTTTGCATTTTCCAGGTACATACCTAGGAGTGGAATTGCTAGGCTAAAAATAGTAGAACTGCTTTTAATATTTTGAAAAACCTGTAAACTGTGTTTATAGGGGCTACACCAATCTACATTCCCAACAACAACAGTATATGAGTGTTCCTTTTTCTCATTTGTTTCTGAATTTTTGGTATGGACCATTCTCAAAAGGTATAAGATGATATCTCATTGTGGTTTTGATTAGCATTTCTCTGATGATAAGTGATGATGAACAGTTTTTCATATGCCTGCTGACCATCTGTATGTATTCTTTGGAGAGTTGTCAATTTAACTTCTCTGCCCTTTTTTGATTGAGTTACATGTTTTGTTGTTATTGAGTTGTATGAGTTCTTTGTAGACCTTGGATATCTGTCCCCGTGTCAAACTGTATATTGTTTTGGATAAGATGGCCATATAAAAATGTTAATTTTTCCATTTCATGAATAGGAATTATCTTTCCACTTCTTTTTCTCTCCTTCAATTTCTTTTAAAAATGTCTTAACCTGTAATCTTCACCTGCTCTGTTAAGTTTATTCCTAAGTATTTAATACTTTTTGATGAGACAGTAAATTGCATTGAATCTGAATTTTAAAATTAATGTAAATATAGCAGAATTATAAAGTGCACCTTAATTCAATGTTACATTAAAAATAATGTGTTGCTTTAAGGTAGAGAAATATTCAAGGTCAACATCACACACAGCAGAACCTGCCATGATTTCTCCAATTCCTAGTTTAAATACTTATGGGATAGACATAGATAAAAGTACATAAAACACAAGGTATAGATAAGGCAAAAAAAAAATGAATCCAAGTTTAATTTATACTTTTAATTTGATTAACGTTTCCCCACCTTTTCCAGAGCAGATTTAAACGAGCAAAGATAAACAAGAGCGTATAAATTAAGGTTGGAAAAATAAGATAGGATAAACAATGAGGAGTGAAAATGGGTCTAAGTACCAACCAGCTATACACCAAAATGCATGCTGTAATAATAACACATGCTCAATGCTATGATAATTCACTCTTTCAGCTCTAAGCTTTGAAATAGCCAAGTATAGGTCAATTTTCTTTTAATTCATGTAATTAAGAATGTTTGCAATACATTAAAACCTAGTATTAGAAAAAAAGTTTATACACTTATGTAATTAGCACTAAGGGAGGATTTTAACTGATGTAGTTCTTCAAAGAACAGAGGCAGGTGCAATAAATGATGTTCTCAACAATATCCTTCATAATGGATGCAATAATAAGCTCAACAGGGTGACTGCTGATGATGCATAAAAATATTCTAAGAATATCATCTATGATCAATCAGTCAGAAGTGATCCAGAAGATTCCCTTTACTGTTTCTTGTAAGATAATTCTGCTAGCAATAAATTGTTTTATTTCATTTATCTGGGAATATTTCTATTTCACCTTCTTTTTGAAAGATAAATTTGTTGAATGGATGATGTTGCTTGGCATTTTTTTAATGTATTTTTTGGCACTTTGAATACGTCATGTATGACCTTCTTGTTTCAGATGAAAAATCAGCTCGTTAATCTTTCAGGTTCCCTTTTACAGCATGAGTCTTTGTTCTTGCTAGTTTTAAGATTTTTTTAACCATTAATGGTTTTTAAACATTTTTACTATGATAGGTCTGTGTAGTTTTCTTTGTTTTCAGTCTACTTGGAGTTTTTTAGTTTTAAAATTAATGCAAATATAGCAGTTTTTTTGAGTTTTTAGATATATAGGTTAATTATTGGAGGTCAAAGTTAAATTTTGAGATGTTTTTCAACCACTATTTCTTCAAATACCACTATCTTCTCCTGCCTTATGTTAATGTCATTATATCTATGTTGGTATTAATAATATTGTCCCAGGCTCTTAATTCTGTTTTCTTAATTCTCTGTGTTCTTCAAATCACATATTCACATCATCTATTTGAAAGTTTGCTGATTCTACTGCCAACTCAAAACTACTGTTGTGCCTTCTGTAAATTATTTTTCACTGACAACTCTCACCTTCAGAATTTCCTTTTAGTTAATTCTTTGTAATATCTTTCTCCTTACTGACATTATCTATTGCATGAACATTGTCATCATACCTTCTTTTAATTATTTAAACATGGCCACCTCTAAGTCTTTGAGCATACCTATTGATATAATAGCTTTGAATTGCAAATATTTTAAGTACAATATTTGAACCCTCTCAAAAGCAGTATCTGTTGTGTATTTGTTTTGTTTACCTAGGTTGTGTTCCTGTGTCTGTGCATGTCTTATCATTTTTATATGCAAATTGGACATTTCAGATGATATAATGCATTTATGGGTACTCAAGGTACCATTCTTTTCCCTTCCCCTACCCCTCTTGAGCTTCTTGTTTCCTTGTTTGTTTAATGACTCTGATAACTATACTATTGCAGTGTAATCTGCTTCCCCTGCTGTATGTAGTCTTTGAAGTTACTCTGCAGAGTATTCAACCTGGGGGGCAGGGGCGATCGTAGGACAGTCCCCCCACCCATGGTGGTGATTTTTCACTTGACTACCTCTGATTGTTATTTTTCTGATTTTTTTTTAAGATCTTTTTGACTGGTCTGTTGCCTTTGACGTCACCCCCAGCTGTTAGCCTCCACTGATTGGTATCTCTTTGCTGTGTTATTTTAGTGACTGTATCAGATCTTAAGTTGCTCTGCAGTCTGATCCAATTACCAGCACCATCTCTTTGCTGGTATAGTTTGTAAGGCCAGTCTTTGAGTCTGACTCTGCCCCTAGGAGGTCTTTTTACTATCAGTCTTTATTTCTAGTTCTCTCTATTTAATGTTTTGTTTGTTATTGTTTTGTGGCTATCAGCTTCTCTTAATTGCTTACCTCCAAAATAGTCATTGTTTTTAAAGCAACCATACACTTTAACATCCTCCTGCTTTATTCAATCCTTTAAAGAGAACTATAGAGCAATCTGTTCTTATAGCCTATGTTTCCTCCTGGGCGGCTATCTATGCTACTGCTCTAATAGCTGGGAGTGAGAACAGCTGTCCATTTCTTTTTGACTAATATACCTGCTCTGTGAGTAGGGTGCTGAGTTGGGTTGTCAGTTCCTGGTTTTCTCAGTTTGCTGCTTCCATTGTGGTACCTCATGCTACAAACAAACTGTGACAAAAGTAATTAGGACCATGAGATTTAAGCCTATTGCACGTGCATAGAGCTTCTACCCTATGAGTCAAGGAGAGGTGGAAGAAGGAAGCCTGCGACTTCTCAACCTGGCTTGCTTGAAACAGAGATTCTGCAACCTGGAACTTGGGCAGATGAAAATTGCTGGTGAGTGACCTTTCCCTCATAGGGAGAAGTTATATATAGCCCTTGGAACTGGGAACAGATAGAGTATCATCTTCTCAACCATACATGTCCAGAGTAAAACTTCTATAACTCTGAGCCTCAAGGGCCAAGGATGAAATTATAGTTAAATCCCACAATCTATTGTTGTTCTTACTGGGATTTAATAAATATTCTTAAATCAATGTTTCTCCATAAGGGTATTAGAAAAATTTACAGGGGTTATACATGGATGTTATTAACACTTTTCATCATTTAAGACTGTTTTGCTTGGGAGAGGTAAGCACCTCATATTCCTATTCATTCTAGAAGGATGTTTCATTCCTAATTAAGTAATTAATATATTTTACTTTTTAAATAGCTTGAACACAGTTATATGGTTAAGTGACGGAGATGAAAAATTGAACCTGGAGATTCTGACTAGAGGTTTTTCATCTTACTCTACAGTGAAATCGTCTGACACCTATTATTATTATTTCTGAAAGCAGTTTTATGAAATACTTTTAAGATTTGCCATATATAGCAAATGTTTTCAGTTAAAATGCTAGCTTAGTCTCAATAGAAAGTAATCTTTTTAAATTGATGTATAATTGATATGTAGCATTAATTTCAGGTGTACCACATAATCATTCAGTATTTGCATGTATTGTGAATGAGCACCACAAATAAATCTAGTTAGAATCCAGCCCCTTAAATAGATACAAGTTTTTTCTTGTAATGAAAATTTTTTAAGGTTTGTATGCTAGAAAATTTTCAAATATTCACCATGGTTTAATTACCTATAGTCACCATGTTGTAGATTATATCCCCATGACTTGTTAATTTTATAACTGGACTTTTTTACTTTTTGAGTTCTTTAACCCATTTTGGTCCACCCCCCCCCCATCTTTGCCTCTGGCAAACACCAAACTTTTTCTCTGTATCTATAAGCCTTTATTTGTTTATTTGTTTGACTTTAGAGTCCACATATAAGTGAGAATGTATGATTTTTTTTTCTGTCTGACACTTCATTTACCAAAATGTCATTAAGGTCCAGCCAGATCAAAAACCTTGAGTCCATTCTTTTTTTCTGACATGGTATAGAAGAATACATATATCAGCTTTTCCAAATTCCTGTTCATGTTGATATTTTCACCTCCTCCACAATTCAGGAATGTTTTAATGGCATCTAGAATGATGAATCCTTTCGAAGAAGTTTCCAATTTACTGAGATCCATCAGAAGATTCAATATCTATAGCAATTATAGTATGTATTTCTTATGTAGTAAGACTTGAAATTTGAAATGACTCTGATTCATGGGTTGCAGAATGGATATTGGTTTAGCAGGCATGCAAACATTAATCTACTTATACATCTCCATCACAGCTCTTGTGTTACCGGGTGCATTGTCAGTGAACAGTATAATTTAAAAGGAATCTTTTTTTTTCTGAGCAGTAGATCTCAACAAACATCTTACAATAGTCAGTAACCATGTTGTAAAGAGATTTGCTTCATCCAGACTTTATTATTCCATGATATAGATCACAGGCAGAGTAGATTTAGCATCTTCCTTAAGGGTCACAAAATTTTGGGAGTGGTAAATGAATGTTGGCTTTAACTTTAAGTCACTAGTTACATTAGATACTTAAGAGAGAGAGAGTCTGCCTTTGAAGCTTTGAAACTAGACACTTTTCCTACTGGGCACTACCTTCCATTAGATGACTATTTGGTCTGTAATGATAATCTTCATGAATGATAGCTAGATCTATGGGATAACTTTGTACAGCTTTAATATCAGCACTTGTTGCTTTAGCTTGCACTTTTATGTTATGGGGATTGTTCCTTTCTTTAAACTTCATTAGCAAATTAAAATGTTTTGCTTCCATATACCTTTCAGCCATCATAGAATTGAAAAGAGATAGGGCCTTGCTCTGGGTTTCTGACTTCAGGAAATGTTGTGGCTGGGTTGATATTCTATTCAGACCACTAAAACGTTTTCTTTTCCAGCAATAAGGGTGTTTCACTTTCTTCTCATTCATGTGTCCACTGGAATAGCAATTGAAATTCCTTAAGGAACTTTTCCTTTGAATTCTCAACTGACTTTTTGATGCAAGAAGCACAACCTTTGGGGCCTCCCCAGTGGCACAGGGGTTAAAAACACAGTGCTATCATGCTATTGTCAGCCATTGCAACATGAGTTTGATCCCCAGCCAGGGAGCGGACCCACATGGCACAGCAGACTTCTCCTGTCTTGCCCACTGCTCCCCTCAGCAGTGTATTTCAATAGATCTGCCTGTTCTGCTCCCCATTCTGTCTCTGGTGAATCTTCTCACCCCCCTGCACCTCTGGCCTATACCCCAGCTCTTGTATTCATAAATAAATAAATCTTCAAAAAAAAAAGTACAACCTTTGATCTCTATTGACTCTTCACATGCTTTCCTCACCATGCGTAATCATATATTGTTTATTCCTTTTGTGCAAAATATTAATATAAACATTCCTGAAAGAGAAATATTTTTTTAAAAAAATAGCAAAATGTTACAAATATTTTTTCTAAACTATATGATTAAGGGTGATTGCTATTTTCTTTGACATATCTTTACATATTTTCCAAATCTTCAGAAATGTATATTTAAATCTTTAATAATTATGAAGAAATAAGCATTATTAAGCTAATAGTGCCGTTCTTAAATCCTAGGCAATGTTTGAAAGAATTTTATTAAGTGCTGCTTAGCTGCCCAGTTGATCACTGTTAGCTCTCTGGCTCTGCCTTTGCTTACTCTGCCTTGATATTCATTCTTGATTGATCTGCTGTGTGACCTATTAAGGTGACCTCTGTTCCTTTACTCACTAGGAGAAGCATGAGGGGAAGATGAAATTCATACCCAAGCAATTATTTCCGTTTGCTCCTTTCTGACTCCAAGCTGTGTACTAATCCTGCAAGTCACATGAAGGTCTGGGAAATTCAGTCAGAGCTCACCTTTGGAGTAGGAAGTTTAAATGGACTTAGCAGGATGTACCCAGGCTGTTTTAACTTTCGAATAGCTTAGTTCAAGCCAGTTCTGATTTCTCTGTAAATTCAGGTAGTCTTCATTATTAGATTTTTGCATTAGAATCTTTTACTATCATTCAACCTATGATTTACTATCATTCAATCTAATGTAGCCATTTTTTCTTATACTCTAACTGCATAAAATCTCCCCTCGTTGCTACCACTGTTTCATCTCGGGCTGTGTCCTGTCTGACAAAATTTTACCAGCAACACCTTCTTCATATTGAGCTCATAAAATAAGTCAGTCAACAAATCTATTTATTTCTCCTTAGGTATCCATTAGGGAATTGGTTTTCTGTCACTTTGAATTTTACCCAATAAAACCCCTCAAGTTCAACAAAGCCAAATCTTGAATGTAAATAAAAAGATCAAGAAGAAACCAAAAGAGAATCATAATAAACTCACACACAGATAAAAGAATTTATAAGATTTGGGCCTCCCCGGTGGCGCAGCGGTTGGGCACTGCGCTGTGGAGCTGTCGGCAGCGGCGACGCGAGTTCGACGCCTGGCCAGGGAGAATCCCATATGGCGCGGCAGACCTCTCCTGCCTCGCCCGCTGCTCCCCTCAGCAGTGTATTTCTGATCTGCCTGTTCTGCTACCCGCTGTCTCTGGTGAACCCTCTCGCCGCCCCATGCCTCTGGCCTGTACCCCAGCTTGTATGTATAAATAAAAAATAAATCTTTAAAAAAAAAAAAGAATTTATAAGATTTAAAAATATTCAGCTACCATATTTAAAATATTCAGCTACCATAGCTACTTGGCAAGGGAACCCTCTTTATTTGTGATTCTAAGAGCAATCAGTTTTAAATAGTTAAATAAACATATATAGACACAATAGAATACTTAAATATAAGCTTTGTGAAAAGATGTAGAGTCTACCATCACCTCTGCTGTGACTACTAAAAAGTAAAGTAAAATAATTTAAAATTATTGTCACAATTTTTTATGTTTATTAAGAGCAAGCGTCTTAATTTTAGGTTAAATATATTGTGGGAGTATAGTGTTTTATGGGCTTTATGCACATTTTATTATATGTGGAGGCACTTTCCGTAATCACTGTGTATACTACATTTAGACCAATTTTATGGAATTTGAAGGACAATTGCATTATAGTAAATGATAGTAGGGAATTATAATGGTTATGCTTTCTTTTATGACATACCAGTGATGGATTTAATCACCGATTATTAATTATTCCTTTGTGTAGAGGCAGTACACTACTATAATGTCCAACATATTATATGAAGCTGTCCACGTAACTGTCTTAATCCATTGATTTATCTGCAATTTCAAAATATCAACTACTTCCTTTTGAACTTATTCTTATCAGGCATCTGCTGATAGAATAGAAAATTTACTGAGCTTAGATTCAGAAAAATGAAATTCAAATCCTATATCCTTGGGCAATGATTTAACTAACTTTTTAACTTCACTTTCATTTTCTACGTTATAAGAAACTATGTATTTGAAATTGCAAGTCTTAGATTTAAATCCTGACTCCACTTGTGTTTGACACTGGACATATTTCTTGATTTTTGTGAACATCAACACTACTTTGTGATACGGGAATCATATTCCTATTGCCTCAAGAAAAACACATGAAATAATGAATATGAAAGTGTTTTGCAAGTTGCAGAGCTTCATTCTGACAATTGTATGCAGCACATATATATTCACTGCCTATTTTTATGTTGCATTTCCTTTCCTTTGAAGTGCTCAGATCTTTTTTTGAGGAGGCAAATATAAGTAATGTTCATTCAAAGAGTGAAATAATATACAGACTTGCAAAGAATTACAGCAAGCTTGCCGAGAAACAAATTTCTAAATAAGCATGGAAGACATGATGAAAGTGATGGCTCTTAAGGTGAGGATTTAGGGAGCTCCAGATAGAGGAAAAAACATGAATTTTTAATGGGAGGAAGAAGTACCACTGATATGGAGTCGTGCAAAATTGACTTTGCCTAGTGGGTAGGACATAGGTGGAAACCTCATGGTAACTGAGGTTTGAGAAGCATTTTGAAACAAAGTGCAAAGAGCTCTCATCAAGGCCATGCTGGAAGTTGGACCTTCTCCTTGGTTGAGTAGGTATCCCTGAAAGCTTTTTAGTGATTCTCCATATTATGGCAAGTTGATATCTATACCTTATACTTTTTTTTTTTCCACTTCAAGTCTATGTCAGTAGAAGATGCCAGGTAGTAAATTTATAAGACTGAACTTCCTGAACTCAAGTATTACAATGTAATGAACTGAATGGGGGGCAAAATGTAGAAAACTTAACCAGACTGATTAAAATTACTTAATTATAAAAAAAATGGCAAACAGTAATGAAATGTTGGTAGTTAGATAATGTAGATAATGCAGAAAGTTTGTAATCGTACACTGCTGATGAAAATGGCTACGAAACTTCTATTCTAATAGGATCTGCACACATGGTGCTTTTGGAAATAGTGCATCTTGGTATCACTGGAATATTAGACAGATGCCCTCGTTTCAAGTATATGCATGAGCCCAGAGAAGTCACATAATATAATGGTACATATGTTTGGCATGCAGAGTAAATGCTCAGAATATACGTGTACTGAGTGACTATATGGTAGAGAGTACATTTTCCCACTAAGCTCACGTAATTACCTCTTTTATTCATAACACTGACAGATCTGGCCTAATTTTCATTAAGCATGACTACAACTTTCCTACATTAATCATATTAATACCATAACTTGTTTTGAAACCCAGCAAAGTGATTAGGTTGTTTTTGATAATAGTGACTATAATATGTATATTAACATTGGTATGTGTTTCATTCCATTTTTCATTTCAGTTTAAATGTAATCAATTGATAGTGCTCTAGTCAGGTAGTTAGCAATTAAGGTGAACATCCGTTTTCCTAAGTTTATCATTTGAAAACATGGTTTTAATAATTTAAAAAATATTAATTAGAAATTTTCAAGAAAAATCAGGTTGTTGATGTTCTGAATCTAGGAATATATTGAGAGTATCTTTTCAATATTAACTATTATTAGGATAAAGCTACATATTGCTAATTAGATTAACTATTTTAAACTTTCACATTGAATAAGCAATGTTCCACCTTTTAACAATAATTTATAGAATATTCATACATATGAAACTAAAGAGGATAATTCCTTAGAAATTCTGTTTGCCATTTCCTGCTTATATAATTAGTGCATGTAATACTTGAATGTAAAATCAGTGCACTGTAGATTTTCTAGCATGGTAAAGTATATGTATAATAAAATTTGCCATTTTTACATATATAATCTTCATGGCACTAATTGCAATTATAATACTGTACAACCATTACCAGACTCTACTTCAAAAATTTTCGTCATCCCATATAGAAACTATATCAAAAACTCAAAAGGTAGGATTACTGTGTAATTCAGCAATTTCACTTATACACACACACACACACACACACACAGATTTGAAAGCAGGGATACAAACAGATATTTAGACACATGTGTATGTTTAATTTTTGAGAAGCTACCAAACTTTTCCACAGTGGATAAACTCTTTTGTATTCTCACCAGCAATGTACACGGGTTCCAATTTCTCCACATCTTTGCCAACATGTTTTTTTCTTATTTTTTGATTATTGCCAACTTAGTAACTGTTAAGAGGTGTCTCATGGTTTTGATTTTTTTCCCTTAATGACTAATGACATCTTTTCATATGCTTATTGATCATTTGTATATATTCTTTGGGAAAAAATTACTAGAAGACCTTTTTCTATTTTTAAGTTGTCTTATTGAGGTGTTTTTTTTTTTTTTTTCTTCTCCCTGTTCTGGCCATTAATTCCTTGTATCAGTCTTTCTGGAAGCCCCAAATAGGTTAGAGCAGACAAACACAAATTAATAAGGTCTGTTTTAATAAGGTCTGTTCTGCTCCCTCTAGAAAATGGACCAGGTCTCACAGTAGGAACATGGATTCCCAACTTCAGGATTGCAGGAAGTTGGGGGAGGACAAAAAAGAATGTGAAAACTTTTTCCTCCCATTTTAGAGTTGCCTTTTTCAGACTTCAGCATTTTCTTGGTTACTGTATACATTTGACTATTTATTCTTGAGTTGTACTATAATTGGTTCTGAGTTTATGCCTGTTTTTTCAATGTTTTTGTGAAGGAACAGGTATTTGGAGTTGGTGACTCTGCCATTTTGCTCATATCCCACCTCTCTGCTGTAGTTTATATTCTTAATGGAGTCAGTGGAATTAAACGACAGTATGAAAAGGATTATATGAGGTGGGAGATACACAGGCAGAAGACTGGCCCTCAAGATATTTAGAGATTGATATGAATACTTATCAATTTTTGTTACATAGGGCAGTTTATGACCTGCATTAAAACAAGACGATTGGGAAAGGATTAATAGTGATAGCTTTTAAGATGAACTTTGAAAGTTAAGTAGGATTTTCATAGTGGACGATAATGTAGAAAATGGAAGTTCAACTGGAAGTGGCACATACGTAATATAAGGAATGAGAAATCAATAGGACAGAGAAGAATCCTGTTATATAGGTATACAGGCCATTTGTAGACTTTTGGGGGAAGATAGAGCCAGATAATGGCAATTATTTCTATATTTTATTCAGAATGCAATAAAAACAAAAGCTTTCAAGCGAAGAAATGCCGTGATTAAAGCTATTGCTCCAGAAGCTTAGCTTGGCAGGGATGAGTAGAAGGTATTGAGAATATAAAAGTGTGTTGTGTTGCTATGGATTTATTTTTCTTAGTAGCTGAATTCCTGAATTTTATGTATGAGTATTTAAGAATTTCTTCTAATTTGGAAAATTTAAATTAATTGATAAATAATTTAATTTTAAAAAGCAAGCACAGATTTAAATTATAAAATAAAATCCATTATCTGGTGTTTAGTTTAAAGTCTATGGCAAACTTTACATTTATAACATCCAACACAATATACTGCATGAAGATCATATTTTGCTATAAAAATTTAGATTCTTCATTAATGAAGAAAGATTGTTCATATAATAGCAAGCCTATTTTTCCTTATTTCTTGTCTTATTTTTTCCATTACACGGACTTCAGTGGTCAGCATTTAAGTGTGTACAGAACTTTGAACATCTTCTAATTATAGTATTTTGTCTCCCTATTTATAAACAGCTAGTATTTTCTATTTAAAATATATTCTAAAATATTAAATAATTCTATACGTAGGTATTTGTCAACTAACATGCTGTATTTATGGCATGCCTTAATTTTTTTCTGATATTCTCCTCTACCATATTTACCTACATTGGACACTTCATAAATATTGCTTTCTGACAATCAAATGTTAAGAAACTTTGTTACTATAATATTTCCCATAGTTGTGATGAAAATAGTTTTCTGTGCTTTGTTCTTTAAATAATATCTGCAATTATGCCAAGGTACTTTTCAAACTATCTTTGCCCCAACCCTTCACAACAGTAGGTGACAGAGTACTATTGCAACTGCAGAAATGCTAAGTATCTCATTAATGATCAGGGAATAGTTTGTTATTATTTTCTTGTTTTTATTTCGTGGCTACCTCCCACTGCCATCTAATGCAGTATCTAATGAAGACAAAACAGATTAATCTGTCCCTTAACAGATATTGAGTGTCAGCAAATTTCACCAACCTGCACAGTCATTTAGAACTAGTAGGAAGTATATTTCCCATAGTTAATATAGGTTGTAATGTCCTCTAGAGAATGACACTTAGATCTGACCTGAGAGAACATGTATCAGTTTGTAAAAACAATCAGGCCCTTGAGTAGAACCTCAGAAATCACTCATAATTTACCCCCAGTCCAAGATGTAGATCTAGCCTGTGAATTTTACTCTTTGCTTAAAATGTATCATTACAGTGACAAAGAGGAAAAGAGAAAATAAATACCACCACCAAAAACTAGGAAAAGCAATCCTCCAAATGCATTGAGGAGTTTTTGTAAAATAGAATTCATCTAAAGCCAGACGGAAGAGGAACAACTAAGTGAGCTTATATAATGAAAAGCCACCAAACAACCAAAGAATAAAAGAAGGCAATGAAAACAGATAGTTGGGACTCCAGAACTCCATATCCAGCCTGCTGCTGGCTGAAATTTATCTTTCCTTCCAGCAAATATTTTTTTAAAAATTCTAGTCAACTTAGTAATTAATTAAAATTAAGAAGTCAAGAAGCATGTGACTAAAACAACAGTGATAGAAGCAAGAGAATATAACATAGCCTATTACTATTTAATAAAAAAAATGTTCTGTAAGAGAATAGAAGGAGATTAACATAATAATATGTATGTAGTGACCGAGTTGTTTCTATAAAAATCTGGAAGAGTTTGATGGATTAGGAGAAAAGATGTCAAACATAATAAATTTATCACATTCCATAAAGAAGAATCAATAGATAATGTTTAATTTTGATGGCTAGTTAAAGTAAAATTTATAACTTCATGATTGTTACAGAAAACACAGCTAGAATCAATAGAGTAAAAGAAAATATTTTAAAGATAAAGAATGACAAGGAAAGTGAAAGCACAAAATAAAGTGAAAAATGATAGTGTTAACTATTTCAATAAATGTGACTTTGTTAAGCCTTCTTAAAATCTAGAGACTCTAGGTTTATATAATGAATAACTGTATTTATTTAAAAACCTACCTAAACAACATGGTACCTGAGGTTTCAAAATACTATGCAAATGCAATTAAAAGACAAATTATGTTCAATGGCAATATCAAAATACATTTCAAGGAAAGGTAATAAATAATAAAGAAAAGATACTTACATAAATGCCATTTAAAATCCCGTTGCAGAAAATTATATTTCAATGCTTATTGAGTGCTTCCTATATTCCAGGCTTTATTCTGTGTTTATAGGTGATTGTTCAAGTAACTCTCACAATAGCCTGTCAGTTACGGACCATTATTCCCATCATACTCATCTTCTGAGTGAGGAAACTGAGTGAAATTTGAACCGATTCTCTCAGGCCTTGCCCCCAGGCACTTCTAGAGAAGCTGAAACTCTGCCTTGCATTTCTACTCTGTTGAGTGCTCCTTAGAAGCTCTGCCTTATTATTTTTTTTAATTGAGGGAATTTGAGGAGCACACCCTTAAATTACTTAGAATGCCTTTCCCTCCGCCCCACACTGAGGAATACTATGATGCACTGCCTTTAAGTTTTCTGAGGTCTTAACAAAGGATGTTAGTGTCACACCACTGATGTCTTTAAGGTACTGAGAGTTCACTAAATTTAATCTTTTTCTTGGAATTCATTGCTTAGTTTGAAGATTATTGGCCTCACTAAAATATCAGACATCGTCAAAAGGCATGTAAGTCCTTTCTCTTGGTTTGGTAGTCATTTCTTTAAATCATAGTTTCCTCTCATATTTTGCTCTAAGCAGCAAGAAGGCAAGCAAGAAGCAAGGCAGCGTGTTTGATACTCTGAAGTCTCAGCAAGATAACCCAGTCTATTAAGTTTACTTTCTACCGGCCACATTTCTGAAGGTTACACTATGTCCAACTTTCTGTCACTAAATAGCAAGGATCTTTCCTCCAGTTTGCAATAAAATTATCTTCACTTTCCTTTAAATTCTCATAGGAAGGCCCCTCAAAGTCCAATGCTCTATTAACAGCCAGTTCAAGGTTGACACTAACATGCTTCTCAAAGCCATTTTAGCAATCACTCACTGTTTGACTCCAAAGCCACTCCACACATTAGATATTTATTGCAGCAACACACTACTTTCGGGTTCCAAAATCTGTGTAATTTGTCTATTGCTATATAACAAATCACCCCCCAAATTGGTGGTTTGAACAGCAAACATTTACTATCTTACAAGGTTGTTCAGTGCCCGGAGTATGTGAGGGGCCGAGGCGGGGCCCCGGCTGTCTCTCATGATGCTGTAGGTGAGTTGTCATCTAGCACTGGGTGATCTGACAGTGTGATTGGGCATGAAACCTGTTACCCAGATCAAAGATTAGTCACAAAGATCGGCTGTTGGCTGTTAGTTGCTCATCATGTGAATTTCTCCATGGTAGTATTCACAACAGGATAGGTGGATTTTGCCAAGGAAGTAATGTAAGAGAGAAAATGAATAAGCAATAGATAGATAAGAGAGACAGAAAAGTAAAGAGGGCAACTTTAGTCTTTTATAAAATGTGATATACCACCACTTCTGGCAAGTTATGTTGGTCACCAATACCAGCTATGGTATAATGTGGGAGGGGAAGACCAAGAGATTTTAGAGATTTTAGATTTTATACATTCTCTGGCATCTAATGAGTCCTGTTGCTCTTCTGTTTTTTATTTTCCCCCCACCAAGGGATGATATTTACAATGCAGGAAAGTTTGTTTCAGGGAAGTGCATACAATTGACTTAACCCAGGTTTACTGACTCAAATTCTCATGAAATTTCTCCATCAAGAAAATAGGATGGGGGTTAAGTCTCAGCACTTATCACGCTCTCACTGCTATAGGCTGAGTTTGATCCCGGCCAGGGAGTTAATCCAGACAGCACAGCAGACCTCTCCTGTGTCACCTGCTGCTCCCCTTAGTGCAGTATATTTCAGATCCTCTTTTCTGCTCCCACTGTGTCTCTGGTGAATCCTCTCATCCCCCACTCTGCTGGCCTACACCCCAGTTCTTTTATGCATAAATAAATCCTAAAAAAAAAAAAGAAAATAGGGTGCCTGCAGGTCTACTGTATGTAGTACTCTTTTCCAGTATACAGACTGTTCCTATATAGGGGCTTCAGGAACATTATAGGTTTAGTTCCAGAACACTACAATTAAGCAAAAATTGCAATAAAGTCAGTCACACAAACATTTGGTTTCCCAGTGAATATCAAAGTACATATAAATGACAAAGTACATCTTTAATTTACTTTATTGCTAAAAAATGCTTTTAATTTATAAAAATCTTTTAATTTATAAAATGCATATTTGAAAAAGACAAAGTTAATCTTGATAAAACGAGGCTTGCTTTCACTTCTCAGATTGTCATGACTGTCTTTTCCAGTTGTGCTTTATCCTCTACCCTCCAGTTTACCTTCTATCATGTCTCCCTGGTATAAATATTCTAGTCTGACAAATACTTTCTCTGCTTTTCTACATTGCTATGTTTTTGTTTGCATAAATGTGCATACCATGAAGTCCAGCTGGAGAGAATTACAGAAAAAGTAACAGTAAATGCACTTGAAATACGTGGCTCTTTCCATGTTAGTTTGCTTGGGCTGTCATTACAAAGTGCCACAGACTGGTTGGGTCAACAAGAGGAATTTATTTCTCACAGTTTTGCATGTAGAAAGTTCAGGACCCAGGTTTCAGCTGATTTGATTCCTGGTGTTGTTTCTCTTCCTGGCTTGCTGACGGCTGCTTTTCCTCTGAATTCTCACACAGTAGAGAAAAGTTCTCTGGTGTCTTTTATAAGAAAACTAATCCTATTAACCATAGACCCACCCTTATGACCTCATTTAACTTTTATTACTTCCTATTCCAAATAGTCACTTTGAAGGTTAGGGCTTCAACTTATGACTGTGGGGGAACACAGTTCATCACGCCTGTAGACTTCCTATTAGGAGAAAATGTCATGCTTCAATTTGGGCATATTATAGCTCAACAGTTTTTGTTGTTGGTTTTTAGTTTCCGTTTTTCTCAATATTAGTACACATGATGAACTTTTTTTTGTTTTATTGAAGTTCACTTGACATATAAAATATTATATTAATTTTAGGTACATAGCAATGACTCAGTATTTCTGTATATTCTATATATTGACAGTGATCACCACAGTAAATAGTGTTAACAACTATCCCCCTACACACTACAAATTTTTTTCTTGTGATGAAATTTTAAGACATGCAGTACAGTATTAATAACTGTAGTCACCATGCTGTATATTACATTCCTATGACTTACGTATTTTATAACTGGAAGCTTAAACCTTTTGACTTCTGTAACATGTCACCCACCCTACCTGTACATATTACTGCTGGCAAACACCATGTGTTCGCTGTATTTTTGAACTTGGTTCATTTGTTTAGATTCCACATATAGGTGACATCAAAAGCTATTTTTTTTCTCTGTCTAACTTATTCCACTTAGTATAATGTCTTCAAGATTCATCCTTATTGCCACACATGATAAAATTTCATCCTTTTTTAGGCTTGAACAGTAATACTCCATTGTGCATTTATGTGTATGTGTGTTTCTGTATCTTGGCTATTGTCAATAACACTGGTCAACAAATTTTTACAAAAGTCATGTTACTGAAATAAAATGAGTCATTTCCTATTAATTTGTATGTGCTCAACATGAATATGACAGTCAAATTCTAATTTTGGATCTAGCTTTTTTTGTAATCTGCAATAAATTGATGTTTACATCACGAAATGCATGCCAATAGTAATAGTTCTATGGTTAATACCTGTAAAAAATCAAGTCATAGACTACTTCTTAGATTTCTTCATTTGTCTCTTATACAGCTGTTCAGAAATCGAATAGATGGAAGACGGTTTCCATTGTGCAAAAGCACAGCCTAAGACTCAGTTTTGAAAAGTCCAGAAATAGTCTCCATTCTTGTGGGTTATGAGTGATTTCAAAGACATTCATGAGGACCACAATATCGGAACAGAATACCAGAGTACTTTCCTTTTTGAAGGAAGGCTCCAACTGCTGGTGGCCTTTCGATAGAAAGTAATTGCGACATGTTCTTCTAGAAGATTCCATTATTGGAATCTTGATCCTAGCAATTCTGCCTTGTTCTTGGATAATTCCAATCATGAACCAGGTCATTTAGTTCTTCCTGTGTTAGCCTGTGTGGGGTTGATGATACATCACAATGAACATCTGCATCACTGCATGCTGATGGAACAGAACAGGTCAGCTCACCCTTGTTCTCATTACATGAATTAAGAGAATATTCTGCTGGAATAGGAAGTCCCTCACCATGTGGAACTGGTCTCAATGCAGATGGAATGTTTAGGTAGACTATTCTTGACTTCTTTTGCTTTGTTATTCTGCCGGAAAGAGGAGGAACCAAGCAGAAGTAACATTCTTTTATGCCAATGCTTGGCTCTCTCCACACCATGGCAAATGGCATTGATGGTCTTTTGCCATTCAACCACTGTGAAAGCTGTGTTGTCCATGTAGCACAGCATATATGCAGGGCTCAAGGCTTGTATTGGTCACCAAACTTGCATCTGAAATCGGGATGATAAGCCTTCTTCACTTGAGAAGTGATACTTTTCTTCTGGTTGGCAAATGTCACTTCCCCACAAATAGAACAGAAATTGTCCATGCTATTAATGCACTTTCGAGGTATTACTGTTCTGTATTTTGCCTAAATGGATAAAATCATAACAGTTCTATGGAACAGTAGCTTCAACTGCCTTGCACAAAGTCTGAAATATTTTCAATGCTCAACCTTTCCAACAGGGCTTTCTATAGTGCACTGCTGACGTCAGCTTACTTTAGCAGCTGCCTGTCAGTAGTATTGCATTGCGTCAGAAAATAATGCAATCAACTCTGGATGATGTGTTCATGATCACATTATGCAATGCGATGCAATATTACATCATTCTAGGCTGATTTAGGATGTTGTTGCAGTCCTACTGGATAAATTTACACGGTGAAACATAAAATGAATTATATGAAATATCTTCAAAACAAGAGCTAACAAAAATTTTTCAGGGTTATATTCATGTTCAGCACACTAAGATACTACAGATTAGGGCCTTTTTAAGTCAGTAAAGATCTCACTGTTGACCAGTGTAATGAGTTTCAGAGAGCATGGGGACGGAGGGTACATTTATCTTTTCACAGTACTTTTTCATTGTGTCCAGGTAAATATCCAGAAATGGAGTTACTAGATGATATTGTAATTATACTTTTAATTTTTGAGGAACTTCCATATTGTCTTCCCTAATGGCTGTACCATTTTACATTGCACTCAACAGTGTACAAGGGTTTCCTTTTCTCTGTATCATCACTACCACTTGTTATATCTTGATTTATTGGCATAGCCATTCGAACAGATGTGAGTGATGTCTCATTATAATTTTGATTTGCATTTCCTTTATGATTAGTGATGTTGAGCATCTTTTCATGTACCTTTGTCCATCTTTGGAAATAGATCGATTGAGCTCTTTGCCCATTTTTTAAATCAGACTTTATTTTTGCTTTATATTTGCGTTCTTTATATTTTTTTGGATGTTAACGCCTTAACAGATAAATTATTTGAAAATATTTTCTCAAGTCACTTGGAAGTCTTTTCATTTTGTTGATTTCCTAGCTGTGCAGAAGCTTTTAAGTTTAATATGTTCCCTCTTGTTTAGTTTTGCTTTTGTAGCCTTTGCTTTTGGAGTCAGATCCAAAAATATCATTACCAAGATCAGTGTTAAGGAATTTCTGTCTATGTTTTTCTTCCAGGAATTTTATAGTTTCAGGTCTTATAATCAAGACCTTGATGTATTTAGAGTTGATTTTTGTATATGGTGAAGATTATAGTCATTTCATTTTTGCATCTAGCTTCTGGTTTTCACACTATTTGTTAAAGAGATTGTCCGTTCCTCATTATATGCTATTAGCTCTTTAGATGGTGAACTTTTAATATATTTGTGCCCTCGATAATTATGTTGTTCACCATATATGGAATTCCACTATTGTTTTTATTTTAGAAAAACAAATTTCTTGAGTTTCACATTCTAAAAATATTCTCTTTTAAAAAATATTATACATTTCTGTTTAGAAATTCACCTATATGAGAGATGGTAATAATGAAGTAAAATTAAAATAATAAAAATAATATTACCTGCTGGTGGACCTGAACATTTTACCCACTTAAATAACTCCTTATTATAGAGTATATTGATATTATATTAATATAAGAATACAAAAAGTCATTAAATATAATAACTTCATTTTAATCAATAGCACTGGCATACTATTGTAAATTGTCTTAAGCTATTCTCAACATTCTCCTTCTAACCATACATACATCCATGTTCACAATAATCAAATGGCTTTTTGACAAACATTTTTGAAGTAAATAAATATAATTCCGGAAAGAATCCATTTTGGGGTCAATATTTGTGTTTCTGGATTTAATATATTTCTATATATATCTTTTAAAAATTTAAAGGACATGTGATGCTTACAATAGAAAGATAGACAAGCTATTGAATGCATTAAAACTGGAAACATATTATTGCTAAAGTATAAAAACATGTACTTAATAAACTATGAAGTAGTGTTATTATAATGACTCTAGCTAACTAGAATTATATTTCATTACTGCCAACTTATGTTAAATTTATCATCCTAGTTTCTAAAGTCAGTTAGAGAAGAAATTATTTTAAAAGAGCAGTTTTAAGTATATGAGGTTGCCATGTGTCCATATATTTTTATTCAATTGTCTGCAGTTAAATTGCCTTTAAAATGCCCACAGAATCCTCCAATTTCTTCTCAAAACAACCTTGAGAAACCAGCTATTTAAGTTTTCTTTCTACATGTTGTTCTTATTAATGAATTAATGTTCATTATATCAATGTCTTAGAAATCAAAAACAAATTTAAAGACTTTTAAAATTTTTGTACTTATTTAAAACCTAATTTTAAGCATTTAGAATTCTGAAAAGGAATTATAACATGATTAATATTTGGAAATATAATGTCTACCATTAAATAAAACAATATAAATGAACAAATAAAACCCATCCTTAAAATATAGTTTATGGAGCATGTGTGTGTGTGTGTGTGTGTGTGTGTGTGTGTGAGAGAGAGAGAGAGAGAAAGAGAGAGAGAATGAGAGAGAGAGAATGGGAATGAATATGTATATAATGTAGCTCATTTTCACGTTATTACAAAATAACAAAGTTATTTGATTCAAATGCTTTGGCAACATTAGTATACAAGAGTAATTGGCAAAATATGACAGTTCAAAGTTATCCTCAACAGATTTTGGGAAAATTAAAGAATGTTTGCTTTTTTTTTTGTTAGTTGAGATTCATAGTTTTTTCTTTTAAAATGTCACAAGAAGTTTTAAGGTATATCTTAGTATTATTTTTAACTATTATTATTACAGTCCAAATACAAGGCCTAACAAAATTTATAATCTTGAATATTTTCTTTATATCATACTGTCTTCTGTAAATTCTAAGCTTTCATGAGCAGTGTTTTGGAATGTATATGTTAGTTGCTCCTACTGAAAATTTTGATCTTAAAGAATAATTTTAATAAAAGTTTAAACTTAAGAAATTTTACGTATGATTTTAAGAGATGTAGTTCCATTTTTTGTAGATTTAAAATTGGTCAAATTAGTTGGAAATGCTAAATATAGAAATCATTTAGAGTTCACTTGAAAGTTTATTGCTTTCCCTTACAGATCAGGTAACAAGTTTAGAATAAGCAAATTCCAGCTTCATTAAGACACAGTTTGAGGTAGTCTATTTTACTATTATGAGCAGGAGAAGGACAAGAAAAGAGAAGAAGAAACTCATTAGAGCTTCACATGCCTCTTTTGTTTTTAAGATTTATTTATTTTTGCATACAAGCTGGGGTGCAGGTTGGAGATGTGGGGCTATGAGAGGGTTCACCAGAGACAGAGCAGGAGCAGAACAGGCAGATCGACTGAAATACACTGCTGAGGGGAGCAGCAGGCGAGGCAGGAGATGTCTGCCCGCGCCATGTGGAAATCTCCCCCATCAGGCATTGAACTTGCGCCCCAGCTGCTGACAGCTCCACAGTGCTGTGCCCAACCCGTTGCGCCACTAGGGAGATCTTACATGCCTCTTTTTATGCCAGATTCTGCTACTTTTGTCCTTGGTTTCATGAAAACTTTTTACCATCACTAGGTGATCAATAACAGAGGTGCTTTAACATCCTTCAAATCTCACAAAGCTATTTTTGCATTCCATAGAGTCAAATTTAACAAAATTGGTAGGATTTCTTGAAAGACTATGCTATTCCATGAGAGCACTAGTCCAATTTCCTTTTTCCTAATTTCCCTACTATTGCTTCACTGAAGCTGTCACTGCACCCATCACTCCACCATCTGCAAACAGAATGAATTTTTGAATCAAAATCTCCAAACTGTCTCCGTATAAAATTTATTTTTCTTGAATATCAGCAGTGATTTACTATAGCTTTCATTTTGCTTATTTGTCATTAGTAAAAACAATATATACTATGTACTAAGGCTATAATGGGAATTGAGGAAGTTATTATTGATATTGTAGATTGTTTCCATAGTCTAGTAATTGGAAAAATGTAAAATAGGAAATGGTAGATACTGCCTTAGATTTCTGAGCATAGGGCATTGTAGTAATAATACTGAGACAAACATACAACTTATTATAAACTCCCTCCGAGATCACATACATCATAGTTAAAGAGATAATGAAGTAAAAAAGAATACATGGAACTGAATCAGATTAACCTCAGGATCTGGAGACTTTGAAACTAGTGTAGCACTTTCTCTGTGTTCTGGCTGTAATTCCCCAATAGAAAAGTTAATGCTGCTTATACCATCATATGCATAAATGGATATGATTGAAATAATTGATATGTCATTTTACAATATCCAATTACATATTATCAACTGACTAAAAAATCTAATTGTTGATTACAGAATTTATTACAGAGAGTTTTCCTAATATGTTTCAAATTGACATTGCATACTGGCCTATACCTTGTTTATGATTTATGGGAACAAAATGGTAGGCTACAGAATCTCTCTAGCTCCATCTTTGCATGCATATGCATATGTTTGTATATACACAAATAGATACAATATGTAAAATGGTGTTTGGTATATCCTAGCCTTCTTTGTGTCCTTTAAACTTTCTGTGACTAGAAAGCGAATCTCATTACAACTCCCCAGCACCACCAATTTCCATGCTTCTTTTAGTCTAGTAAACAGTTCCACTGTAGACCTTGTTACTCCTATACAGTTTTGCTTTTCCAAAACCCTGCAAGTCAGTTAATACGTGAGAAGCGATCAGTATATCATCCTACTTAGAGAATTTTCAGCTTTCTTTATTACTGTCAGCCCTTTTAAAACTGTTTCCATAGGACCAAAGTGTTTGGAGCTTTATAGCTTTGGTGAAGCAATAGTAAGGAAATTAGGAAAAAGGAAATTGGACTATGAGTATGACTACCATAGTTTATTTAACCATAGTAAAAGTATTTGTCTTTTTCATTAAGCTATTTAAATTTAAACATTTTAGTCAATTTTTCTGCTCCTAGGTAATAAGAAAAAAATAAGAAAATACAAAATAAGTTTTAAGATTGTTTTATGATAAAAGAGGAACAAAACAAATTGTCATGTAATAATTTTGATTAATCCTGTGTTCTGAGCATAAATCTGAATCCAAGTGAGAGGAAATAGAAAAACATTTAAAATGCATTTGTTCAAGGTCATATTCAAGGTCTTGTTAGTCGATCCGTGCATTAATATTCAGACTCCCTTTTACCTAACCCAAACAATCTCATCCTATTTTTACCTCAGACACCGATACTTCCAAATTTTGTCACAGCCCCTGCTGGCCTTCCTCATCTTCAACTGAATTGCATTTGTATTAGGAACTTGGAAGCTTACAAATAGTCAGGAGAAGTGCAAGCTGAATTTTGGATCCCATACTGTCTTTTAGGGCCCATACTACCTCTGTGCTTCCAGTCTTAGGCTAATTGTCTGATCAATCAAGTTTTAGACATAAACTTTAAAGTAAACATATTTGATAAATCAAATTAGGTTGTACCTTCTATTTCTGGATTAAGTTCTCTGAATAGACTAGTATACCACTCTTTATAGTCCTGTCTTAGGCTCTTTTATTTTTGTCTAAGCTTAGAATCATAATCCTGAACAATTTTGGTTTTGCCCACTTAGTCTGTCTCAATCTATCATATATTTGACACTGTGCAGAAGGAACACATTGAGCTTTGCACATGTTGAGAAAAGCTATGCACATTCTCTAAGATATGCATAAAGTCCTTTAAATTCTACCATTGCTAATGACAATACATAAGCAAAGAAGAGTATGCTAAATGTCTTAAGAGAGGAGCTATATCTTTCTTGAGCAGACTGTAAAAGATTTCTAAGATGGGGAAAACAATCCACTTAATAATAATATTAGATAAATATCTTTTATGCTGCCACGGAGTAACCAACTGACATGGGGGGAGGAAGGAATGAGAAACTCAGGGAGCTGAGATGATTATACTGTAAGGTACAAACAGATGACTAGTAGAATAAATACCTAAGCTGTTCCTAATGGATGTTCCAACCCCTTTTTATAAACCAAGGTCATCCCTACAAATACATGCTATGAGTATTTGTGCTATGACAGAAAATCAGTAAATACTGAAAAGGTGAGCAACACTCTCAACCAAATTTCCCTCATTGAGATTCACAAAGCACTCCACACAACAGCGGCAGAATGCACATTCATTGTAAGTATACATAGAGCATCGCCAACACAGTCTGTATGTTGGGTCATAAAACAAGATCAATACATTTTAAGTGGTGTAGATCCATCAGAGAATGTTTCCAGTAGAAAATTGAATTAAATTAGAAATCAATAACAGGAAGATATCTGGAAAATTTTCAAATATTTTGAAATTTAAGGAACATGTTTCTCAAAGATCAAAAGAAAGAATCACAGGGGAATTATAATTTGGTAAGATATAAGCACATGTCAAAATATCTGAAATAAAATCTAACAAGGTTACAGAATACAAGGTCAACATACAAAAACAATCATTTCTATCTACTAGCCACATATAATTGCAACAAAAGGTAAAAAAAAAGAAACCTCAATTGCTCAATAAAAGCAAAACTACTTAGGTGTAAATTTAAAAATATACATCTTTGGTTTGACTTCCTCACATTCTATATCTTCATCAGATTTTATGTATTTCCCACATCCTTGGCCTCTTCTCTTGTCTCATGCTGCTTTGTCAACTCTGTCTTCTGGCACTCCAACTTCTGAAGCTGGGACAATCATGAGTCACATACCCAACTGATTTAAAGAAAAGCAATAAGATGTATTAAAATGCCTTTCCTGGAATCTTCAATAGATTGGTTTCAAAGTTTTGTTTTCTGGGCAATGCATTAAGCAATAAAAATAAATGGCAAATTCAATGTAATCACCAAGTCAGTGGTTCATCAGGGTGGTGGGGAGGATTATGCCCAAAGGGGCATTTTGATGATTCACAGAGCTTTCGTTTTTAAATTTTGATGATTGCTGGACATGGCTAGCATGGAAGAGGGTGGTGCCAAGCTTGCCAAATGTCTTGCCCTGTATCAAAGTCCTATATAGTGAAAATATTTTGCCTCAGATGATTTCCAAATAGCCTTACACACATTCATGAATTTGAAAGAAAAATCCTATCAATTATCTTTTTTCAATTTTATTTTAACCTAAAACCCAACTTAAAAATAAAAATAAAGCATTGTTTATAATGTTTTAGTATATATTGTTTTTCAGGAATGCAGTTCCTTTGTAAATCGGGAATATTTAAATTTTTATCAGAAATTTATGAGAGTTGCTTACCATTTCAGAAAAATATCTCAGTGGCAGAAAGAGCTACTATAATTATTGAGTCTTCAAGGCAGCACACCTGAATAATTTGCATTTATGGCAGTCACAGCCCTGTCAATTCTATATATATAGTGCCTGTGGCGCCACCCTTATGTCTCCTTCTGTACTTTGGGCTGAGAATGTATATATTGAAAAACATCATTTTGTTACAAATTACTGATTTTCTATTTCTTTTCACATTAGTCAAAAATTGATTTTTTTTAAAGATTTATTTTTAATTTATACATACAAGCTGGGGTACAGGCCAGAGGCGTGGGGCGGTGAGAGGGTTCACCAGAGACGGAGCGGGTAGCAGAACAGGTAGATCAGAAATACACTGCTGAGGGGAGCAGCGGGCAAAGCAGGAGAGGTCTGCCGCGCCATGTGGGATTCTCCCCGGCCGGGCGTCGAACTCGCGTCGCCGCTGCTGACAGCTCCACAGTGCAGCGCTTAACCGCTGCGCCACCGGGGAGGCCCCAAAAATTGATTTTTAAAAAATTATTATCTGTTCATTTCATTCAATATAGCTGATGGACTTTAGATGTGTTAATTTTCCAAAGAGACCATTAGACCTCACAGAATAAAGAATCACTGGATAAAGTAATTAAGCCAAATAGTAACAAGTAATAGATGCATAAATTGCACAATGAGTTACTTAACTGAACATAAGAAGTTCTAATTATATAATCCTGAAATCAAGATTTGTTGGGAATAATTGACACTCTTATAAGCATCGACTGATATTTCTATCATGTGTAAGTGATGCTATATGCAAATGATGAAACAAAGTTGTGTAAAAGTTGGCCTTATAATACAGATGTCTAATTGGCATATAAGTTATCCTTATCAACTTTCAGCCATGCTGACCAGTCATGTAATGAAAATGGATGGCACCTGAATGAGAAAATAATTACGTGGCTATCTGAAAGAGGGTGACCATACACCCAAGGATGAACAAAACACTTCAAGCAAAACTAACAGCAGCATAATGAGCTAAGAAGTGACAGGGACAAGCACAGACAGATCATGTTGGCTTGAAGCAAGCCGACTTTGAGCTGCTTCACTGCCTCATTTCAACAGAAGAGTATGCTCAGCATGAAACTAAGAGAGAGCTTACTGAGAATGACACTCTGCAGGTAGCAGCTGCTGCTAACACCCAAAGGGCAGAATATATAGAAGGCATATTTAGTTATTTTGTAATTTGTGAGGAAGCAATTGCCTGACATGATCTGTCTTTCCAGACCCACGCATGAACAAGAAGCATCAAGGTCAAAATCCCAGTCACACATTGCAGGAGATATTGCCATGTTTATATGATTTAATAGAATAGCTGAAGTCATCTAATAGGACTACTCTGCATCATTTGAATAAAGTGTAAATAATTGACTGATTGCAATTGTTCTTAAGAAAAAATAGACTTTCAAAACTAAATACCCTCAAGCATAATTTTAATAGAACTGCTCTAGAGCCATACACTGTATTCAATCTCAATTTTTCTTCTGGAATTTGTACCATATTGAATCCAGTAATAGGTCTAGTCCTTTAAAAAGAAGGGGAATCCAACTTTAAAAGAAATACTGACTCCATAAATAGCTATATTGGGACATAAAAGATATATATGCATAATAAGGAAACAATGTTTCCTCACATCAGAAAAAGGCTTTATTTCAATAAACATTGAATCCAGTGATTAAAATGTAGTTAAAAATAATAGTATGAGCTTTATTGAAATGCTAGTAATTTTAAATCCTTGACACAAGTAATTGGATATGTCATATGAGAATCTACCAAGGGATAAAAGAGGTCACAAATGTAAAGACATGATAGGACATATTTATAACCCCGTAAAACAAACTGGCAGTTTCATAGCGTAAGCTGGCCACTTTGCTCTATTTGTAAATGGGTGCTCGCTACAAATTTCTGTCCCTGATTTGAACACATTACACATACAAAGTAAAAAATACATGGTAGATAAAGGACACAAATGGCATTCTGTTTATGATCTTTAGGTTGGCACCATTCTGTCAATACAACCACGGTGATAACATATCTTTTTAACTATTTTTTAGGACCCTGCAGAACTTTCCCAGTGATAGATTTCTATCCTAACAAATCAATGTATGATGCAAAAACAACAGGTGGAGGTTAAGAAAAGTTAGTGCAATTTGATAATAACATAATGAAAATCATGCATGTCCTTTTTTAAAACTTGGTTTAATATATTTTCTACTGGCAGGAGTTTTCTTTAAAAGCATTAATTACTTCAGCGTTTGTGTGATTTTATGGGGAGGAGGTATGAGTAGCCATCGTAGAAGCAGTAAAATTCAGTGAACCCTAATATATAATTCATTGTAATAATGGTGAGGTACACACACCAGGTGACATATTTTAATGAACTAGTAAATGAATGACCAAGGAAAGAAAGAATATTGGTTTCAATATGAAAGGTAGAGCCCACTGAATAAGTAAAATGGAGGCAAGAAAACATTGTTAAATTATTCTTCTAGTTCAGATCATTCCTTTGATGGTTAAATTTCATTAACACTCAGTTACAGATCAAAAGATAGATCCTTTTACAATCCAGATATTATTTAGATAGATATTTCAAAGAAAAAAAATTTTCTTTAGTTGTTTAGAAAACTAAGGTGCAATTGGAAAATAGTAATTGTTATTAAAGCATCTGCTTATATTCACTCAATATGAGATAGCTCTGACTGATTTACTTACACATTCATGACTGCTTTTGTTAAATGCCCTTTATGCTAAATTTTGCTCTCCATTTTGCAGTTACAATATAAAGGATAATATAAAATAGATATACTTTATTCAAAGATATCAATGGGGCAAAATTATTTTCATAATTTAGAATAGATCCAGCAGATGATTGTCTTCATCATACAATAGGAGGGTTATTTCAAAGTCCTACATGATCCTGAATATTTTTTCACGCCGGTTTAGTATCTTATTTGTTTCTTATATGAACCAAGAGCCTGCAATTCAAAAATTATCGTTTGGAAAAATAAAGGCTTTATTATGGTTTTTATGTAGTATTTATTATGACATTTTGAAAGTAACTATTAAAAATAAGAAATGGGCCCAAGAGAAATGAGAGGGAGGACACAAGTTTAAAGGAAGCTTTATCCTGCATCCTTCTCACTTCATTCGAATGAATTAATTTATTAAATTAGCTAGTTGTTCACCAAAGCCTGACCTAAGGCTTCTGAGGTGGAAATGCCACTAAGTTTAAGTGTGTGATATAAACGGCAGCAAAAATCCTCAGGGAAATGCTGAGCAGTGTGGACTATTGCCAGATGGGTTTCCATAGAGGAGGAACCCAGAAGAGCCTCAAGGAAGAGTAAGGGTGTCAGGAAAAGCAGATCCAGAGTTTGAGAGGGGCACCGAAGTGCTCATGCTTTAGCATAGAGAAGACTGATTTTACCCTTCCTAACCTCTTTCTCTCTCTGCCATGAATAAGATATATGGAATTACTTTTAATTATGTGATGAATATATTTATAACCATTGCATATGAATCTGCCTACAAATCAGGCGTATAAGGATGTTTTGTTTTTTTAATTTTATTTTTGCATGCAAGCTGGGGTATAGGCCAGAGGAGTGAGGCAGTGAGAGGGTTCACCAGAGACAGAGTGGGGAGCAGAACATGCAGATGGACCAAAATACACTGGTGAGGGAAGCAGCAAGTGAGGCAGGGGAGGTCTGCCACGCCATGTGGGATTCTCCCCGGCCAGGTATCGAACTCGCACCACAGTCGCCGACAGCTCCACAGCGCTCACTAACCCATTGTGCCACCAGGGAGGCCCAAGAATGTTTGTTTGTTTGTTTGTTTGTTTTATTGTTTTCTAGAAGTCAAGGTAATTTGAACTTAAGTCTCTTTCTAGTAAGTCTGGCTAGAAATTATTATTTTTTTTTTTATTTATACATACAAGTTGGGGTACAGGCCAGAGGTGTGGGGCGGCGAGAGGGTTCACCAGAGACAGCGGGTAGCAGAACAGGCAGATCAGAAATACACTGCTGAGGGGAGCAGCGGGCAAGGCAGGAGAGGTCTGCCACGCCATGTGGGATTCTCCCCGGCCGGGCGTCGAACTCGCGTCGCCGCTGCCGACAGCTCCACACCGCAGTGCTTAACCGCTGCGCCACCGGGGAGGCCCAAGTCTGGCTAGAAATTCTACCTTCCTAAGTAGGAAGGATATACTCACCTTGAGTGTATCCCTTCCCTAGAATTGTGCCAAGGTCCTAGGGCTTTATTCAGCACTGGTCATCAAAAACATTTTCTGGTCATTTGTGATAGATGCTCAGTGTCCCGGCTTCATGGTGAAGTTTGTTACCTTGGTGTCTCACACAGAGTATTTCTGGATGAAAGGTGAGTCTCCGATCAGGGACCCAGTCTGTCACATGAACCATGTGACTTTCCCAAGGAAGATGTGCCTACCTTCCCTAGACACCGCATAGCAATGACACAATCTTATTTCTTTCCTACAGAGTTTGACAAGCATCCCTAGCCCTTTCTACTTAAAGGGTAGAAAGGGGACCCTTAATATTTCTCCTCGCTATGAAAAACTTCCCATAAACTTCTCATTCCCTTCAGCTATAACTAGTTGAAGTTTAGGGTTTAACAAAACATTGTAACCTTGGACTCCAAGTATTTCTGTACACTATCCACTCAACATTCTATGGGCAATGAGGGTTGTCTTCCAGCTTAAACTGGGAATTAGGAGGAAAACAGTGGAAATATATATGTGAATTAATATTGCAATATGTTGCACTGTCATAAAGGAATATAATCTCATACACTGATATCACCAGACACATTGGTGATAAATTCATGCCAAATACAGTTTTTAAAACAAATACCTAATGGCTAAATTCTGACAAAGAATTTAGTGTAATTTGTACATAATTTGATTAATTATTTCAAAGACTTGGAAATTGAATCACATTTAAGACATTTTATGTTATTATTATTGATAATAATAAACAAAATTGAGACTATCAGAAAAATCTGGAATGTTTGGTCTTTGTCCTCAGTATAAAGAGCTATTGAATGAAAACAGCTATATCTTGATCATTGATAAGAGCTTTTCCTGTGTTATTTGCCTTTTCATTTTTTTGTCTAGCTTCTTTTATGTTTTCATATATTTTATATTCTTCTTAAGCAGAGGCTTTGGTGTCTTAAAAAAGGAAGGCACTCTTTGTGTAAATAGGAAAGTTGGACTGATTGAGAAAAATTATCAGTATTTAAATTGTGTTTACTACTTCCAGTATTTTCATTTCTAGGGAGGACATTCATGACGATATGTATCCTGACTTAGGAAGTTCAAACTAAGTTTAATTATATTCCTTCTAGATTTTCATATAACCTCTGCCAATGGTCCCATCTTTCACCTTGCTTTTCAGTTGTTAGAGAATCAAAGAGTAAAAGAAGAATGAAATAATAAGGCATACCAGGGAAAATGAATGAGACTGTGCGGTTGATATGATACCATTTGCATTTACCTGTAGAAAATTGCTCTATGTAAAGTAGTACTATAAGAGGTGTTTTGTTTTGTTTTGTTTTTCAATTCAGAAGGGATAGGAGAGTATAACAGAAAGAACGAGACAATTGGAAACTAAGTTTCCAAAAATAAAATTCTCATATCACCATTTTGTTTGTTTTTTAAAGGTTTATTTATTTATGCATATAAGAGCTGGAGGGTGTAGGCCAGCACTGTGGGGTGGGGGAGTGAGAGGATTCACTAGAGACAGAGTGGGGAGCAGAACAGGCAGATTGACTGAAATACACTACTGAAGGGAGAAGTGGGTGAGACAGGAGAGGTCTGCTGAGTTATGTGAGAATCTCCCTGACTGGGCATCGAATTTGTGCTGCAGTGGCTGCCGATAGCTTCATAGGCTGAGACTTAACCCCTTGTGCTACCAGGGAGGCCCTCATTCACCACTTTGTACCAAGTCACACCGGTCAGATGATGGCAACAACAGGAGGATAAATAAAGTTGGGACGGATGGACGTTGCATGCTAGACACGCTGTGGCAAAATGAAGGTCCTCTGATAGGCATAAACTATTTTCCCCATATTTTCTTGACCAGTTCTATCTTCATTCAAGCACAATGGAAAAACTGGTCCTTCAGATTGATATCATTCAAGAATCATGACAGAAGTGATCAATGTAATACTTCTCAGAGTTTTTTGTTCTTAAGAATAAGCTTGTGAGTTAAAACAAGAAGTTTAAACTAACTTAATTCTACATTTTTAGATAGGAAAATGAAAACTAAAATACTGAGAGTTTCTATAGTCCCTTCAGGAGGAATTAATTCTTAGATCATTTGTGTTCATCATATAACCCTTTCTTTTTTAGGGTAATTGAAATCCACAGAAAACTCAGCAAATTTATTCTTAAACAATGTGTTCAGTATTTTAACATGAAGGGAAGGATATTTGATTGAGAGTTAATATTGGGAAGTGATGGTGTCTTCACAGTTCATGAAGATATGCAGTTTAATTATATCAAGCATGGTTAACTAACTAACCTGGACTCAGTGTGTTACTACTGTTCATCGTGGAACATGATAGATAAGGTCTGAATTTTCATGATGTATATAACTCTATGCACAACTGATAGAAGGGAGAGGATACAAGAACATAAATCAGTAATCTTGACTTTTTTCATTCCCGGTATCTGGTTTCTGGTGAAGATTTCTTGCAGAGGGTTGACTGGGAAAGAGAAAGGTTTAAGATTCAAATGTGTCAGTGAGGTTAAAATATTTCATATTAGTTTGAATGGAAAATTTCAGAAGCAGTTTTTGGATTTAAAGTACTTAATGTTAAATCCTTAATTTACAGTTAATAGTAAAGTAGATCATAATCACCTTTAAAGCTTCTAGTGTTTTTCCTTCTTTTATTTAAAGCAAATGATATGTTTAAAAAGCATGTTTTTTGTTTGTTTTCAAAACAACCCTGTTGACCTTTTGCATATAAAACTAAGACTTTAAATGGTTACTTGATAGTTCTAAATCATAGAATTTTTGGAGGCAAAAGTTTATTAAAAACCTAACCCATGTGCATAATGTGAAAAAGTAGCACCACGTGATTGTCATACGGAGTTTTCACTCTTTCTTACTCACGTCTGAGTTTCAGGCACATGAAAAATTGACTTTCATCGTTCCACATCATAAGACACAGGTTCTAATGCATAAGTAACCATTTTATTTAGCCTATTAACTTTCATAAACCCAGACCATAAGAGTCAATTTAGCAGTGTGACCTTCCTTCTAACTCTTTTTGTCCTTTATAATAATATTCCGAAAAAAAATTATATCCTGAATCAGTTTAGACTGTGTAGTAGATACCATACTACCTAGGACACATAAATGGCAGGTAACACACCTATGGTCTGAAAGTAAAGGGAAAGTTCTGATATTGGTAAAGAAATAGTTTGCTGCTGTATCTTTGTGAACCGATACACTTATATTCATTCTTCCATTCATTCTTCTTGTAAGCCACAGTATCAAATGTGGTGAAGTAAAAGATAAAAACAAAATAAATTAAGGATGCAAAGGAAACAAGTCAATGTAGACAACGTATCATCGGAATATAAGTAGAATTTTCTTTAACTTAAAAAAAAACGAATTAGTATAAATTTGAGGTAAATAAATTCTGGATAAACTGAAGCTATTTAGCATCAGGCAGTGGTATGTTTGTAAACCCATTCTCAGAAATATAAAATCCCTGAGGTGTAGCATTGCCTGTTTTCATGGTCTAAATAATCTCAGCATGAAAATTTCAAGTTGCCCAACTGTCAGCAAAAATTTCTGCCCCCACCACTAACTTCCTGTGTGATACTGAACAAGCTCCCCAGATACTCTGTACTTTGATTTCCTTATCTGTAAGCTGCAGATCTGAGAAGTCATACAAACCTGAAGTTTTAAAGGAACAATTTCTTTTCCAATGTTAATAGTGTTAAAAAGCACACTAAATGGAAATAAAACCCCTAATAGTTGATGTCTTGCAAAAGAAAACTGTGTATTGAGACAGTATCCTCTTAGGATTTTGGATATGTGTAGGAATACATTTTTAAATGAGAACCTATCTAAAAGAGCAGATAAATTCATTTCAAAGCAAATGAAAGCTCAGAGAAATAGCCATTATGCAGTTACCAGAATAATAAATTAAATCAAGAGGACAAAGAAAGCAAATAAAGAAGACAAAGGGAGATAAAGGCAAAGCAAGAGGTGAGTTAAGAAAGAACTATTGCTTATGAACTAACTTCTCCAGTCAAAAATGATAGGAAAACAGCAGACACGGCAACAGAGAGAAAATTGCATCGGGCTTCAGTGTTTATGTTTTTGATGGAAATGTACAAATCATTTCCATCCCTTGCAGTACTGTCATGCTCCATCACTTTAGTCCATTTTCACCTTGCAAAGGAATTCTGAATGGAACTTCCTTCCCTGGAAGCTACTTAATCTCTCACAAGCCTGCTCTTGCAGCTTGTCTGCCTGCAATGCCCACACCTTTAAACCAGTGACTTGTGAGCAGATTTCTTTCTGCCTTGAGCAGTCCCTTCTTCCCTTAAGCTATGGGAAGGCCCATCTTTTCTTTTTCATTGGGAAAAATATGTGAGCTGCAATATATCATCAAAGAATTGCTCCCTCTACTCCACCATCTAAATGAATATACTCCCAGATAATTGAATTGTCTTTAATGACAGCAGACAAAGCCTGAATGTGAATTGTGAATGTGCACAGCTTTTTATCAGTAGTGAGTAAATAATGTATAAAGACACACTTTACTGTATTATACATTTTTTGTGTATGTGTTATTTGTTAGATCTTCATTGTAATGAGACATATATACTCACTTATAATAATGGTCTATCTACCAAATTTTGCAAATAGGTTTTTTGTTGTAAAGGAAAATTCTGTATATAAACTTTTTTATTTATTTATTATTTTTAAAGAATTTTTATTTATTTATGTATACAAGCTGGGGTACAGGCCAGAGGTGCAGGACGGCGAGAGGGTTCACCAGAGACAGAGTGGGGAGCAGAACAGACAGATCAGAGATACACTGCTGAGGAGAGCAGCGGGTGAGGCAGGAGAGGTCTGCAGCACCATGTGGGATTCTCCCCGGCTGGGCGTCGAACCGGCATTGCCCGCGGCCAACAGCTCCACAGCGCAGCGCCCAACCGCTGTGCCACCAGGGAGGCCTATAAACTTTTTTAAAAAGAACATACTTCTTTATAGATTTAAATGCTTCAATTAAAATATCATATGAATCGTGTTCAGATTTAGTCTGTTTAATAAATACAGCCTTTTAAAAGTTATCACTCATTAACTACTTATAAATAGTAATGCTTCATTTTGGCACAGGTAGAATTCTTTCAATTACAGCTCATGAGGTGGTTAGAATGGTAATTAATATACTTTAATATTTGGTTGCAAATATTCAGAGATCATCTTTCTTTTTTATGTTGTTATCTGTATTGCTTTATTTTCTCTCAAAAATTTTTGCCAGTTTTTTTTGTGGGTTTTTGCCTATTTCTTTACAATTCCTTTTTTTCAAAAAAAGATTTATTTATGTATACAAGAGCTAGGATGTAGGCCAGAGGTGTGTGTGGGGGGGGGGGTAAGATGATTCACCAGATGCAGAGTAGGGAGCAAAACAGGCAGATGGACTGAAAATACACTGCTAAGGGGAGTAGCGGGTGAGGCAGGAGAGATCTGCTGCATCATGTGTGTTAACTCCCTGGCCAGGGATTGAACCTGTGCTTCCATTGCTGCCAATAGCGTCATAGTGCTGAGACTATACACCACCAGTGTGTCCCCTGCACTTCCTTTTCTTCTTATTTCTGCTGGAATTAAAAATAAAGCACCTCCCCCAAGCTATGAAATGCAATGCCTTTGGAAAGCAGAAGATGTGTATGTTAATAACTATTTCAAATATCAAAGAATGTCTGTGTGTAAAGATGCAGGTGCTTGACCCATGCATGTGATGGAGAGTGGGATCAATGTATACATTGGTACAATATATACATATATATCAATATATATATACAGGTATTCATAGAAATACATATGGGACACATTTTCTATCTACGCATGCACAGTACGTTTTAAAAATTTTATGCTGATTGTTCTTGGTGATAAATTGTAGGGAGTCTCATAGTAGTGAAATACTTTCTTAGCACATTCTTTCATTAGATGTGGATGATTGTTATGTAGTCATTTCATGATAAATAAAATTAAAAGATGGCTTTATCAAATAATTTATAAATTGTTGATTATTTAAATTTAGTCTGTTTTATTAGTTCTACGAAGTGCTTAGACTATAAGGTAGTATATAAGGCATATAAGAACATACCTTTTAAAATGTTGTTCTTCTAAAACTACGTCATATCTCAGATACTTATCTTGTATTAGAATTGTGTTGACAGCATAGGAAATGTGTGGTTGCTAACTCCTAAAACCTCAAATCTTAATTTCCCTCTATACAGTGAAAGATGCAGGTGCACTTTGTATGGACACACAGATTCTGTGAACACCATAGAGTTTTTTCCTTGCTCGAACATTCTTCTCACGGGTTCTGCAGATAAGACCCTGTCATTGTGGGATGCAAGAACAGTAAGTAGATTATCATCCTCTTTTAAGTTTTGACAAAAGTTTCATGTATTGGGTGTAACTTGTTGAGTAATTGTGTAAGGGCATGTAGGGTAAAAAATGACAGCAAATTCCTACTTATAACATTCTAGATGCCCATCCACCTTCTAAATGGAGGGACTAGGAAAATTATGTAATTATTTCATTAAATATTAATTCAACAATGATTTATTGAGAAGCAGGCAATATAAAAGAGAAACACAGGGTGCCTCACCTAAGGACTTTCTTGTTTGGTAAGGAAGGAGAAACAAATTATTTGAATGCAATGAGGTATGTGTGTAAAAGGGAAGAGATTCAGGTAGGGGGTAAAAGCAGGAAGGATGATTCTCATCTGCCTGGAAGAGTGTGGCTGACCTTCAAGAGGAGGCTGTGCTTGACCTGAAATTGAGCTGTGCTTGAGAAGGGTGACTTCCAATAAAGGGCAGTGCATGCACAAAGTCATAGCAAAGTGAGGCTGCCGTGCATGCTATGGTGATAATGTGTATAGAGTTTAAGGGAAGAAAGAAGAAATGACTGACAAAAGTATACAGATAGAAAAGGGCAAGACTATAAAGTATCTGATAGAAGTTTTAGACTGTTTCAGAAGGAATCTATTAAAGAGTATTAATGAAACATATTTCTAAAGACAAATAAGATTTGTCTTTCAGAAAAATCCATGTGATAATAGAGTAAGAAAGGCAGTCTCATTGAGGAGGCTAGGACACTGGGCTATAAGCAGATGAGAATTTGAACTAGCAGCTTGTGGCAATAAGCAGGGGAGATGGGATTAAAGATAGGTGGTTTTACGCTAAATTTGAACAGTGATTGAAGGTGGGAAATTTTGGTTGAAGGCATTTAAAGTGCTCAACTGTCCCAGTTCATCTAGAACTCATAGTTTTCCTTGATTATGGGATTTTCCGTGCTAATATTAGACAATCCTGGATTACTATGGCTTAGAAAGTGAATTGGATATGACAAAGTAGAGATAGAATATGGGAACTATATTTTCAGAATTTGACTATGAAGATGAAGAGGAAAAAAGGCTGTAGCTTTAAAATCAGCAAACGCCTTTGTGCAGACAGGAGGTAGCATGTTCATTTGCTTAGGAAATGGAGCACAGGAAGGGAGTAGGATGCAGATACAAGAAAAGGAAAACAGATATTCATTGAGCGAAGATTTTTGGTAGTTTGAGGAATGTCAGGCTATGCAAACAGTGTCTCCTTCTTCATTCTTAGCAAGATTTGATGAGGATATGAAGAACACAAGGATTCCAGTGTGTATACAAAAAACAAAGAGGTCGCTTCTGATATCTATTGTAGATTCTGGTTCCTAAGTCACTAAAGAAATACAATTTGTAACTTCTCCCTACAATTTGTAACTTCTCCCATATACCTTCCTATGTTCATTATTGGCATGAACAAAAGAAAATGGTGATAAACTTTCAGACGGTGTGAACAGACACAAGTTCAGTATGGAAGGCATAATTTCATCCTCTGAAGGACGTTTACTTAGGATGAATAGAGAACAAGTCCCTGAGTACACATATATTAGAAAAAGAAAAAAAAATAACTAACGGTTGAGCTACAGATGCCTTAGACCCCAGCGCTATATGTAGCAGAGATTTGAGCCTTCTGAAGAAGCAGAAATCTTAGGGTCATTGTGGGAAATACATGTCAGATGTGACTAAAGATTTGTTGTTGGACACAAAGTTCCCATAACTTTCTCTTTTGAAATAGCTGAGACCCTGACACAGCAGAGGTCACTCTTGCTAATGGAGCATCAGTGGAAAAACAAGATTTTCAGTGCATTTAGCCTAAATACTTAGATGTGAAGTGCTTATAAAAGCAATTGGTAAAGGAAAACCCATACAGAAAAATAATTTAGCAGTGACCTAAATTTTATGTTCATTTTCTCTTGATTTCAGTGTTTCCCCCCTTTCAAAGTGCTCTGAGTGTTCTCAGATAGTGTGTCTCTTATTTACTTTCTCTCATGTGAAAGTGAAGCTCTAATGTTTGTGAATAAAACTACTCCTATTAAGAGAAGTTGCTCCTCATACATCTGCCTAGAGTTGCTTAATGATGGTGTCCTTCTACCTGATGTCATGAGCTCTTCGTGTGCTGGTTTTATTTGCCACGGCATCTCTGAGAGCAGGAAAAAAGAGAGATTCAGCACAGCATATAGTGCCTTCAGCACTAGAAGCTTAGCATAGTGGATTAATGTATGTGCATAGGAAGGTTGTGAATCCCAAAAGTACTTCCTTAATCATTATATTTTGTTTTCTTTTTTAAATTTTAAAACAATTTTTTGAAGTAACATTGAATTATAACATTATATAATTTTCAGATGTTCATCCCTATAAATCAACATCTGCATAAACTACATTGTTTACTGTGAAAAATCCATTTGTATCCTTTCCTATAGAGTTGACTCCATTTACCTGGCTTAGCCACCCTTCTTCCTCCTTTCATTTTGGTAACCACTAATATAATCTTCTTATCTAAAAGTTTATTTTTGTTTTATTTATTCCATTTGTTTATTTGTTTTCTTTATATGCCACATTTCAGTGTAATCATACAGTGTCTTTTTCTACCTGGCATATTTTAAATTGGCTTAATGGCAAATTAAAATTTACATTATTAATATCAGTATTCTAATATATTTATTATTATGCATGTTAGCTTTATGTTCATAATACTATGAAAGCATCTCTAAATTATTGTGGCATAAGTGAAATATTATTCATAAATAATGACAAATATAACAACTATTAGAAATAAATTAATTTAATGAGTTTATTTTTTGAAAATAAATTGCTATCTATGTAATATAGAATTAGCATGTAAACCAAAGGGAAATTCACTTTGTTATTAATAACACTGGTCAACAGTGAGATCATTACTTGGTGTGCTGAACATGAATATAACCCTGAAAATTTTTTATTAGCTCTCGTTTTGAAGATATTTCATATAATTCTTTTTATATGTTTCACTATGTAAATTTATCCAGTAGGACTGCAACAACATCCTAAATCAGCCTAGAATGATGTAATATTACATCGCATTGCATAATATCATCATGCACGCATCATCCAGAGTTGATTGCATCATTTTCTGATGCAACGCAATACTGCTGCTAGGTGGCTGCTGAAGTAAGCTGACGTCAGCAGTGTACTATAGAAAGCCCTGTCGGAAAGGTTGAGCATTGAAAATATTTCAGACTTTGGACGAGACAGTTGAAGCTACTGTTCCATAGAACTGTTATTATTTTATCCACTTAGGCACAATACTGCTCTATTCTGCTCTGTTTGTGGGGAATTTCTGCTCTATTTGTGGGAAAGTGACATTTGCCAACCAGAAGAAAAGTATCACTTCTCAAGTGAAGAAGGCTTATCATCCTGACTTCAGATGCAAGTTTAGTGACCAAGACAAGCCTTGGGCCCCGCATATATACTGTGCTACATGGACAACACAGCTTTCACAGTGGTTAAATGGCAAAAAACCATCAATGCCCTTTGCAGTCCCCATGGTGTGGAGAGAGCCAAGCAACCATATGAAAGACTGTTCCTTCTGCTTGATTCCTCCTCTTTCTGGCGGAATAATGCAGCAAAAGAAGTCAAGAATAGTCTACCCAAATATTCCGTCTGCATTGAGACCAGTTCCACATGGTGAGGGACTTCCTATTCCAGAACCTCCAGCAGAATATTCTCTTGATTCATCTGATGAGGACAAGGGTGAGCCGACCTGTTCTCCTGTTCAATCAGCATGCAGTGATCCAGATTTTCACTGTGGTGTAACATCAACCCCACAAGACTAAATGACTTGGAGGAACTAAATGACTTGGTTTGTGATTTGGACTTATCCAAGAACAAGGCAGAATTGCTCGGATCAAGGCTCCAACAATGAAATCTTCTAGAAGATGTCACAATTACTTTATATCAAAAGCGTCAGCAGCAGTTGGAGCCTTTCTTCAGAAAGGAATGTACTCTGGTATTTTGTTCCCATATTGAGGGCCTCATGAATGCCTTAGAAATCACTCATCACCCACAAGAATGGAGACTATTTCTGGACTTTTCAAAACTGAGTCTTAAGGCTCTGCTTTTGCACAGTGGAAACCATCTTCCATCTATTCTATTCCTGAACAGATGTACAAGAGACAAGCAAAGAAATCTAAGAAGTAGTCTATGACTTGATTTTTTGCATTTATTAGCCATAGGCCTATTACTATTGGCATGCATTTCATGATGTAAACATCAATTTATTGCAGATTACAAAAAAACTAGAGCCCAAATTAGAATTTAACTGTCATATTTGTGTTGAACACATACAAATTGATAGGAAATGACTCATTTTATTTCAGTAACATGACATTTGTAAAAATTTGTTGACCAGTGTAATTAGACAATACGAATTGTTAAAAATTCACAAATTGTGAATTGTGACAATTCCAGAATTGTGGAATTCCAAAATTGTGACAACAATTCCAGAATTCAATAAAATACTTTCACTGAAGTTGTATTAAGCCATTCTGGTGATTTTGTTTCAGATCTACATCTTTTATTTAAAGAACAAAACACAAGAACTTGAAAAATCATTTTTAAAAATTATATACAGCAATTTGAAAAGGTCTGTATTATATATTGTTTACATAATGTAGAATTATGAGCTGTTTCATGAAGGAATTAAAAATTAATTAATTTTTACTTGACTATTATGAGATATTGAAAAGGTTAGCTTGTATAGCTATAGTTTTTTCTGTGTAATTATAAAAACTTCATTAACATCGTGATTTGGAAGACACTATTTGACTTGTAAATTCAATAGCATCCATAGCATGCTGTTCTTTATCTCTTCTAGATTATGTCATTCCTTGATAAATGATAAACTGTTTATCTGAAAATCTGAAACTAGAATTAACCTTCTTGGTAAAGTAAGAACAATATATTTTGCCTCCTCAGTGTGATCAGTTAGTATAAAGACATCCTATAAAGTATTTTTGATGAACTCTTAAATGGTAGATTATATTCTTATAAATTATATCCCTATAATTATATATTCTATATTATATAACTCCTATAATTATACAAATTATATGTTCCTGTAATTATTCCTATAAATTATTTTTATACCTCTTCTCCCATGCCCAAACACATGCTAGTCTTAAATCCTTGTCAAAGATAATGAATGTGGAAACCTCTAAGTCAATCTCTAAGTCAGCTGGACAGAGCAGCTCTCAGTTTTATGGGGGATGAAGAGAGGGATGTAAATCTCTCTAATTGCCAAACAGAGGTTATTAAATAGCTTTCAGTTTGAGAACTCGTGAAATCACTCCTTTTTACAGATTTGTTTGCAGCATATTTTAATCAAAGTTATGAAACAGTACAAATATTTTATTATATTTTTTAAACAAGGTTACAATAGTTTCAGGAAATGAGTTTTCACATAGTATGTTTAATGAAAAATTGTGATGTCCTTTCAAAAAACACCGTGAAGCAATATATATCAGTGACTTGGAAGTGCACTTAAAATAAATGCAGTGAGATGATTAGTCAGTCAGAAGTCTAATGAAAATACTAAGGCTTTTGAATGTTTTTAAAAAAGAATGTGCTCACTGCCCAGTAAAGCACAGAATGGGATGAGTAATACATCTGCGAGTTGTTCAGCGTGGACCTGCCAGCAGTCAGAGTTGCTGACATTTTTGTCTCTAGTGATGAATCAGACACAGAGTTCACGGCCTGGACTGCCTTTGGTGGCTGTGCCTTGCTCCCCAGACTGTCTGCAGGCTCCCATCCAACATAGCGTTGTCCTGACTTAGTTTAAGCCAGAAGATCCAGTGACTGATCACTGTGAGTTCCCGTAAGTAGAGAAACTAAGAACTCACAAAAAATTTTAACTTGAGAGTACATGCTGGGCTTTTTCAGCTCCATAGTTCAACCTGCACCCTGCTGGTTTCCCCATATGGGTCCTAATGAGCTTGTGGGTGAGCCTGATGTTCATTATTCAGAGGTCAGACTGTGGAATCAAAGGCAAAGTTGGACATTCTCTCTTGCTAGGTTTTATTCCTCAGTCGCATTTAATATAGTGATATTTATTGAAGATCTGTGTGCCAGGCAGGCATCCTGCACTCTGATTGATGAACTTGACAGAATTTTTGCCTTCCATGAATACTCAGTCTATTAGGGAGCAGACATAAATTTAAATTATCTTACCAAAATCTATTAATGTTTCATACTCATTGTAATTATAGCTTTGGATTTTTATGCCAAACTTACTATTCCAAGTGGTGATTTTAAGACTAACATGTTTCAATATCTACTATATACCTCACTTTACCTATAACTTGTATGTAGTACTTAACTGGAATTACCATTATAGTTCAGAATTGAGAAAACTGAGATTTAGAGTGGTGAAATAAGTTGACTAAGCTCAGCCAACTGGTCAGTGGCAGCGACAGGAGCCAGGCTGACTATCCAACTTCAATTCTATATTGTTCCTTTATGGCCTCTAATATTTGCTGGTTCTCACTGAAAAATAAGAATATGAAAATGACATTTTAGTGAAAAAACGTAATTCATAATGCTTATATTTTCAAAAATATTGGCTTAACCCAACAATTCAATGATTTAAAAGTGAGACCTATGCTTGAATTTAGCAACTCTCAGAGCTGTAAAAGTACATCATGGGGGGCCTCCCCGGTGGCGCAACGGTTAAGCGCTGCGCTATGGAGCTGTCGGCAGCGGTGACGCGAGTTCGACACCCGGCCTGGGAGAATCCCACATGGCACGGCAGACCTCTCCTGCCTCGCCCACTGCTCCCCTCAGCAGTGTATTTCTGATCTGCCTGTTCTGCTCCCCACTCAGTCTCTGGTGAACCCTCTCACCGCCCCACGCCTCTGGCCTGTGCCCCAGCTTGTATGTATAAATAAAAAATAAATCTTTAAAA